>OZ020608.1:57977806-58206762 GCA_963971545.1 Philophylla caesio | reverse complement strand
AACTTGTACATTTTGGAAGGCACTGTTGGCTTGGCTATGATATATGTACTTGAAGTCGCTAGAATAGTTTGCTAAAAGTCTGTCTTGGATACGCTTTGCCGTAGAAGATGGTGCGTTTGAAATTCCAGGAAAATTCTCCGTTACAGTTTCTCCAATTTTTGCTCTGTGCAAAGCTCGCAATCCCGCTGAACGACTTTTTTGGCGTTCTCAAAGGGACATGGCGATGTTTATCACGATTCTCCTTTACGATCCCGAATTTGCTGGTAAAGTGGTGAACGCTTGCACTGTGCTACACAACATATGCTTAGAAGAGCAAAAATTGGAGAAACTGTAACGGAGAATTTTCCTGGAATTTCAAACGCACCAAAATGTACAAGTTTTGTCAATTTATTTTCATATACTTACATATGTTTTATTATTTCTTATTATTAATTTGTAGTTCCATCTTATATCTACATATATAGTAAATCATATAACATATGCATATTAGTGAAATAAACGCATTTGCTACGTATACTAGAGAAACATTTAATAAACCTTATTCATTCACAAAAACTTCAACAGTATCAAAATTAATTTAATATTCAGGTACATAGTTTTAAAGAATTAAAAAAATTAAATTAAATAAACAGAGAAAATTTAAAAGATACTACACAAACTTAAAGCATTTCATTCATTCAATTCATTTTAAAACTAAAGAAAAATTACTAGAAAAAATTAAATAAAAGGTACAAATTCATTTCCTTAACTAATTGTATACATATATACAAATTTTGTTGGGCTTAATGCCTTCGCCAGGTTATTAATGGGATCGGCGCAGACCTTCATGCCATCGCCAAATATGCGGAAACCCTTCGCCAGCTGTAGTGGTACCTCCGCCGCTCTGGCAAACCTTCACCCAGTAACTATTAAGGTAAACAAATATTATAAATTGTCATGTTTTTATAAAAAATATATTCACCTTCATTCCTTTGGCCTGGGTTTCTGCGACTTCCAGCAATTTTATCTGGATGTTGCTCCGCTCCTCCTCCCGCTTCTTCTTCAATGCCCTGCGCGGGGTTCTTGGCGAAGGAGTTTAAGTTGTGTCCCGCGCGATTTCCACCTCAATGAACTCCGCCACCGGCTGACTGATCTCCTCATCATCTTTCCGGACCAATTGGAGCTCCTGATAATAAAAAATTTGTTAATAATAACTAAATACGTAGATAATAACTAAATATGATATGACTTAGACCACTTTCAAAATTATGGCTACAATTGTCCTTACAAAACTTATAAAACTTTTAACAAATCAGTTTATTAAAAGTTACCTCATCCATTGGCAAGCTTTCTTCCACAGAGAGCCCCTCTACGTACTGGCTTCCAATCAATTCCACCACCAACTTAAAGGGCCAGTTGCCTGTTAAAGACTGCTGTCTTCTCCGGTTGCGCACTCGGACACTGGTTGTACTTTTTAAATCGCGCCAAACCTATGTTAGAAGAAAAAAAAAATTTATTTATTAACATGCGGTTTAATTTTTCACAATTCCAAGCACAATGCACATTTGCCAGCCCCGCACAGATGCTTGTGGGTATATTCAAATATTACGGGGTTATTACTTACCGTGCGCAATTGGTCGGCGGACTTTACACAACCTCCACCATCCCACTCAGCTGCTCCATTGAGGCACGACTTCTCTTTGCTGTTTGACTTGTTGAGAACATTCTAGATAGAAAAAGAAAAGTAAATTATTTATTTAATAACGGTGCGGGTAGCGGTGCGTGCTATTACTCGTTATGCTGGTGAGTTCAAGGTTCGAATCTCAGCCAAAGCAAGTAATATCTAAATCATAGAAAAGCTTTTTTCTAATAGCGGTCACCCCTATGGCAGGCAATGGCAAACCTCCGAGGGTATTTCTGCCATGAAAAAACTTCTCATTAAATAAATCTGCCGTTCGGAGTTGGCACAAAACTGTAGGTCCCTCCATTTGTGATATAATATAAAGACGCACGCCACAAATGGTAGGAGAAGCTCGGGAAAACACTGAGCTATATAGTGTAAGCGCCATAATTATATTATGCTCCAACTATTGGCCGGATGAATTGCAATGTTTTTTTTGCATTCCTTTTTGTCTTTTTCGTAAATTTTGACACTTCGTTTCCAGAGATTCCACTTTTTGTTAATTAAAAGAAATAGGACAAAAGTATGATTTATTATTATTGTTGTTTGGGAGATAGAACTGCGACCTTAAGATCTATTGTGCCCCTACTTGGATTAAAGAATTTTCTTTATTCCAACCTACGAGATAAATTTTAGTATTCAGCCTAAGTCTCTGGAAGTTATCCCATCATCCGTAATCAGATATTTGCCTAGACATTTTTGGCGTTTGTGAATCAATGCAGGGCACTTCTCCAGGACGTGCTCTTTCATCGTAGAGGCTGATAATGTCCCTTTCCCTAACCCTGAAAAAGGTTCGGGACCTATAAACGGAGTTAATGCCCAATTTTGTGCGAGCATCTCATTTCCAAAGATTTCACCGTGACCTGGTACCCAAAGGACCAAGACCCGGTTCGTTAGACCAAGTGTGTTCAGCTTATCAAGACTGTTATGCTGACGCAAGCCAGCCTTTGCAGTTTACTTAGTGTTTTAATGGCACCTTGCCGGTGTGTTCTATTTACCCAGACAACAGCCCCATAAGTAATTGTATGTCGTTTTTAGACATTGCTTTACAGAGTCACACGTCCTTTCCGACCACTCCATCCTGCGACAGGCGGCGGTCTCCCAACCCAGGCCACAATATTCGGTCTGATGGTCTACGGTGCTCACCAACGATGAGAATGTTTTTTTTAACCACAACCTTTGTACACATACCAAAATTTAACCAATAAACCAAAAAAATATATTTATACACCATACGAGTATTAATTGTAAGTACATTGAACAAACTAGACACAAAGAAATAGCACTGAAATTTGCACATAACCACGTCCTTATCTTACCATTTAAGTTTACTTCACAGGATTATATTCCCGCACGTGAGCGTGGTGGCGCGTCCTTCTGAAAATTTTCTGACAGCAAGGGGGCCGGCATGTTTAGGCATCCGGCCTAAATATCATCGCCACCCTCCTTCGACCGACAAACCGCGCGCGCAACCCTAGTAAATGGTTTGCATGGGCGCACACACACACATACAAAATTAACGAGTGGGTTGACGTAAAAAAGGAGGCCCGTAACGACAAAAAAGTTGGTAGGGCCAATACCACCAAAAAATCAAGGCCTGATGCGATCGTCATAGAAAAAACCGGACAAACGTCCTATGCAGACATCCTGGAAAAGGTTAAAAATGACGAAAGGTTCAAGAGATGCGCTGATTCAGTGTCAAAAATCAGACGCACACAGAAGGGTGATCTTCTGATAGAACTAACGAAAACCTGCTAAAAGCCAAGGGACGTAAAGGCTATCATAGGAGCTGCTCTAGGATCCGAGGTCTCAGTCAAAGACTCACGCACCGTCTTACACTGGAATGCAAGGACATAGACGAGGTTACTACCAAAGATGAGGTACACTGCGCTATTGAAGCCCTTCCAGGACTAGCTAGAAGATAAGAATATATATGAAATCGTGGTTCTAAGAACAGCATACGCTGGAACCCAAACAGCCATCTTTAGCCTGCCAGCTCAAAAAGCCCAGATGCTTCTCCAGATTGGCAAAATCAAAATAGGGTGGGTCATTTGCCGTATACGTGAACGTGTGTCTTAGCAAAAGTGCTTTAAATGCCTTGAGTATGGCCACATGTCTCGGAACTGCACTAGCGAGACTGATATATCGAGGCAATGCAGGAAATGCGGCTTTGAAGAACACTTCGCCAAAGACTGCAAGAGCAGCCCACAATGTGTGTTGTGCAAATCAGCTAATAGGGTTAACCTTGACATAGAGCAGGCATCTACAAATGCCCTGTTTTTAGGAAGGCTTTAACAAACCGACGCAAATGAAAACTGTTCAAATAAATTAAAATCACTGTGAAGCTGCCCAAGATGAAATATATAGGCGCTGGCATTGCAATTATCAGCGCACCATACAAGTGCAAAGACGATGGAACTTAGGCCAGCGACAAGAAAAAAAGCACAGCAATCTGGCTTTGCGGCGCACACGCATTCCAAGAGATTCTGAGCGCGGATAAAGGATTCGTGCGCTGCAAAATAAACGGGCTATACATCATTAGCTGATACGCAAGACAAAGCTTTCAAAAGCAGAATATCAACAACTCTTGCACGACATCGCCGTGGTGGGACTTCAATGCCTGGGCAATATAATGGGGAGCAGGGTAACAAATAAGAGAGGAGAAATGCTGCTGGAAACATTTGCCCAACTCGATTGTACGATACTTAATATTGACTCTGCGTTGACCTATAGAAAAATGGGTACAGGTTCTATAATTGATATAACCTTTGCAAGCGAGTCACTAGCCCAGAAAATCAAATGGGGGGTAAGTGAGGAGTACACCCATAGTGACCGTCAAGCAATAATAATGGACATATCGGAGGAGAGGCAAAAGCAAATTCCAAGACTCACAGGGCCAAAATGGAAAGAAACGATGCTGGACTACGAAGTTCTGGAGTATATGGTCAAAGAATTTGAATCCGCTTCAGGGCCGGCAGTTGATGTAGGGGACCACTTGGCTCTTGCTCTTTTACCAGCAAATTCGGGATCGTAAAGGAGAATCGTGATAAACATCGCCATGTCCCTTTGAGAACGCCAAAAAAGTCGTTCAGCGGGATTGCGAGCTTTGCACAGAGCTTCATTGTAACAAAATTATGGAGTCCCTTTTGGCTTGTTCGCTAAAGTCGTCATAAGCCACGGTTCCATTGGCTATCCTGAGTCGCCTGCAGACACTTTTTTTAATATTGAGTTTAAGGATGACTTTAAAAACACATACCAATTAACATCATATGCTTGCCATTTTCAAAGGATCGCTGCATTACTCTTCGGACTGCAGATGAGCTCCAAATATATGAGTCATGCCGAGCCCCCGGAAACTGCGCATTGACATTTAAAATTATAATAAATAATAATAACAACCAGAGGCATAAAAACGTAAAGCAGCCGGTACCTACCACTATTAATGCATGTTTGTATAGAACTGCAAACAGCTTCTTACAGGATAATGCAGTTATCCTTGAACCTCTTAAATGGTAATCCAATTGTGCAACCATGTTGTTGGCCACGTCCGGACTTAGCCGGTAAAGTTTCCGGAATTGTGTCGACGGCAATTCAAAAGGATTATCCAATTTCCGAACGCCGATCCACCGTATGCGCGTTTAGTTCATCATCACTCTCCGATAAATTATAAACCAACAATTCAAAAGCCATTTCGGTTTCTACAGAACTGGTGACTTCAATTTCCGCTGAACTGCGATAATAATACCACCGCCTCTGAGAACCCTGTATTAGACAAATCGCGTTCTTTTCGATACACGTTATAAGGCCCCGAGTCAAAGTATTCGCTGTCGCAGAAGCCCCTATTTAGCCAGGTCTCTATCATAACAAAGATGTCATATACCAATTTTGCAATTAAATCATATAACAACGTAGACTTTGTCCTTTTACCGGAGGCATTAGGAATATACCATACATATTTATTGAATTTCGGTTAGAATTTCCGTCATCCCTTGTCAAGTTTGGTCTTAAGACAAATCGGTTTCGGCGTTGTGCCATCTTCAGTGTCGTTTTTCATTCTGACTTGTTTTGTATTTGTTCTAAGTATTATAGTCGTTTTATTGTCCAATGTATCTAGTTTAGTTAGGTACGTTCTCGGGCACTAAGTTTGCTTCAGTCAATCAGGTAGTAAGTCGTAGAGAACTGCAGCTGTTTGCCTGTTCTAGGTGTTGTGGTTTACGTGTGCCGGCAGGTAGAAAACTATTTTGCTTTTATGGGTTTTTGTGCTTTGGGTTTCTGTTTATCTGTTACCAGAGGTTTGGCCTGTTATTTGTATAGTAGCCTAAGGGGTTCAAACATTATATCCGATTTGGTGCTTATTTGCTCGATGATTATTTTTTCGTCAAACGTCCTTTGTTTTTATGTATACATGTTTTATAATACGTTCAGACGCCTTCCCTTATGTTGCACTTGGAGCTGTCTGTCTTTGTTAATTTCATTGCTTCCGAAATTCAGTCCATTCCTAACCTGTCGGAAACTTCAACAACAACAAAAAAATGTTTTTATTTTTGGGACGAGTGTCAAGATGAGATGATTCTCGCTGAGGGGCACCGTATCTGGGAAAAAACTGGAAAGGTCGGATTTTAACATTAGTGTAAGGTTTGGATCGCTCAGTTTCTCTACCTAAAACGCACTACGTCTCTAGTCCTATAGACGTGGTAGCGTGCAACTTATATTTTAACAGCAAGCTGTCGATGCTGTATATTTAGGCGACTCGAAAGTCAAGCCGGATTGTCGAGTTATTGCTGACTTTGCAGAAGGCATTGCACGTTATGAAATGTATAAAAGAGTTTCGTTGGTTATATGAAACCCTTTTGTGTATGGTGCACATGAAGTGTGACTAATTCATAAATTTGCTTATTGCTATTTATGAGTGCTGGTAAGTGGCGTTGAGGTAGGTCTTTAGTAAAATGATTACGTGAAAAATTAACGGAATAATTTTAGTTTGATGAAGTCGTGGAGTCGTTTTACATGTTTTCTATGCGTATATACATATATGTATATATATATATTTTTTTTTTTTTTTTTTTGTATTTTACTTATGGTAGGGTGGGTGTGTGTACATATGTAGCTACGTGTGCGATTATTTTGGTTCTATTCTTATTCTTTGTTGTATTAATGTGTCTTATTCGTAAGATATGATTATTAATCGTCAGCAAAAGTAAGTAGATATTCGTTTAGTTTTCTGTGGTTTCATTCTAGTGACCCAATTGTTTGATGGTGATATGGAGTTGAAAATATTTGCTTTGTATTTAATAGTTTGCATACGTTGTGCATTAGTTCGTTGACGAATTCTGTTCCTCTGTCTGATTTTAATATTTGTATGAAGCCGTACTTTAGGATGAGCTCTTCGACCAGTGTAGTTGCAATAGTTTGTGCATCTTTTGTTTCAATAGGATGTGCTATAACGAATTTTGATAAATCGCATTGCATTGTTAGTATATATCTGTATCCGTTTGAGATACGAAGTGGGCCTACTGTGTCAATTGAGACTGTACTAAATGTTGAAGTTGGCGTGTCTGTTACTACAAGCGGTTCTTTAATATGTTTAGTTGTTTTGTTTTGTGCGCACTTTGTGCAATTATTTATAAATTCTTTTACCATTTGTCTCATGTTTTTCCATATATATCTTTGTTTCAATTTTAAAATTGTCTTTCTAACTCCTAAGTGGCCAGCTATATTAGTGGAGTGAAATTCGTTAATTAGCTTATGCTGTGTTAATGTACTATCTAATTGTTTTGGAGCTTTGTATATCAATATCTTTATCGGCACGCTTTTCTTATTTTCGAGCTCATTCAATTTTTCAATGAATGCATTCATATTAGTATTTTTTAATGTATATTCTTGTTCACAAAGGGCTAGCTCCATTATAAGTGAACTGTGCATTGTACTATGTAGTTTCTCCAACATTGAATCTAGTTTCAAAGGGTCATCACTACATGTAACTTGCACTTCATTTTTAATAATTTCAATTGTAGTACTACTTTCTTGATTAATTATAAATTTTAATTTCTTCATATTTTTAACGTCATTAAAAGATGTGCATCGCCAAATATGAAGGTGATCAGGCTTCTTTGGAGATGTATTTTTAATGCGTTTCCCGGGTGTATATTCATGCGCTTTATTTTCTATACTCGTTTGCGTTAATTCATTCTTTTCATTTTCATTAAATTGTGCGGCTTTGCTCCTTGTTAATATATTAATTTCTTTTTCATTCTCTTTTAAATCTTTTTCTGATGTTGGTATCATAGTTTTAAGTGTGTCGCTATCTATTTTGATGCGTGACAGTGCATCTGCATTTGTGTTTATTTTGCCTTGTTTGTAAATAATTTCGAAGTCATAGTCAGATAAGTCTATTCTAATTCTTGTCATTTTTGATGACGGATTTTTGTGTGCAAATAATGAGACTAGTGGTCTGTGGTCTGTTACCACAATAATTTTTTTGCCATAGAGATATGGTTTAAACTGGTTGATGCCCCAATGAATAGCTAATAGTTCTTTTTCGATTATTGGTTTATTGATATCGTGTTTTTGCAGGGCTTTACTTGTATAAGCGATTGGCAGGTCATGACGTATTTCGCCTTGTGATAATATTGCTCCTAGGGCAAAGTCAGATGCGTCAGTTGTTAGTATAAATGGTTTGTCGAAATTTGGGTATTGTAAAATTGGTGGGTATATTAATTTATCTTTTAATGTGTTTAATGCCTTTTCGCATTCTTCTGACCAAATGAAGGGTTTTCCCTTTCTTAATAATAATGTGTTAAAGCATTTGGCTGTTAGTGCAAAGTCCGGTATGAATCGTCTGTAGTAATTGCAAAATGCAATAAATCTTCGTGTTTCGTCTGCATTCGTTGGTGTCGGGTAATTGCGTACAGTATCGCATTTGGCTGGGTCAGTTTTGACACCTTTATCTGTGATTAAATGACCGAGGTAGAGGACTTCTGGTTTTAGAAATTGACATTTACTAGCGTTCAATTTTAGATTATATTTTTTTAGTCTTTCGAAAACTTCTATTAAATTTTTGTTATGGTGTTTGATTGAACATCCGAATACGATAATGTCGTCTACATAAAGGAAAGCTTCTGATTTTAGTCCAGATAGCGCTATTGTTAGCATGCGTTGAAAGCTATTTGATGAAATTTTTAATCCAAATGGTAGTCGTTTGAATTGATAGTGACCTTCTTGTGTGGAAAATGATGTCAGAGGTCTAGAGTCGTTTTCTAATGGAATTTGGTGAAATATTTTGCCCTTCCAAGCGTGTCTAATACGTCTTCTAGTCTTGTCAGTGGAAACTTGTCGTTGACAATTTTGTTGTTTAGTTTTCTATAGTCTACTACCAGTCGCCATTTTTGATTACCCTTGTCATCATTCTTTTTTGGTACTAGGAGTAGTGGTGAATTATAGGGGCTAACTGATGGTTCAATGATATTGTCTTCAATTAGGTTTTGTATTTGTTTTTGGATTTCGTCTTGTTGTGAGTGCGGTAGTCTATAATTTTTTATGTAAACTGGTGAACTATCTGTAAGACTTAGTTTTGTGTGTAAAAAGTTTCAAACGGTTGTTATTGTAGATGTTTGGTTTTTGGTATGCGGTCATGATATTGTAATCTGATAAATTTTTTGTTATGCATTTTATCTGTTTTATTTTATTGTTAACGTTTATGATTTTTATGTGGCAATTTCCTTTTGCAGGGGCTATAAAATTGGCTAGGAATACGCCTTGTTCTATTTCTTGATTCAAAATTATGCTATCTTCTTTTATATTTAAATATATTGGTACTATGACTTCTGTTCTGGGTGGTATTTCGAGGATTTTGTTTGATTCTACTTGTGTGTTTATTGTTAATATTTTTTTTTGTTGTTAATTGATGCAGTTAATGTGAATGTTTCATAATCAATTATGCATAAATGTTTAATAAGAAAGTCTCTGCCTAAAATACCATCGGTTGAAGTTGGGAAATCCTCTGTAACTAAATGGAGATTGATGCTAGTGCTATCTTTGCCTATTAGGAAAGTTAGTTTAGCTATGCCCATTGAGGTTATTTCGTCTTTGGTGATACCTGTTAGTTTGCATTTGTTCGTGCTGTCATAGTCGAATTCGTTATTGAATGGATTTTTGCAAATAGAAATGTCAGCTCCTGTGTCTATGAGGAATGTCATTTGTTGATTGAAATCTTCATTATAAATTGTGATAAAATTTGTTAAGTTTTTGGTTATTACATATATTTTATTTGGATTTGACCCGGAGGGGGTTAATTGTTGTCCTCCGGGTCGCCTACGTTTCCCTGAGTTTGCAGGACGTTTATTTGACGACCATTTCTGTTGTGTTGTGGTGCTTGTCTGTTGTTATCATGGGTCATATTGTTATTGTTATTCCTGTTGGTGTTAACATTTTGACTTCTCTGATTGTTATTGTTGAAGTTGTTGTTATTTCTTTGGTTGTAATTATTTATCACATTCATATTGGAATACATATTTATGTAAAGCTAATATACACTCTTTTCGGCTTTTGCGTAGAATTTTGCGAACATTCACGAAGTCACTTAGCTTAGACTTTTTGTAGTTTTGTCGCGTCTGGTTTCAAAATAATCCGTCGTTTTGTCGTCTTATGCCAACTTTCGCACCAACCGTCGCCGCTTTATTTATATCGTTCTAAGTATTGCTTTCTTTTTACAAAGACTTATGATTCACATGCACTTCTAATAATCTAGTCTTATGGTTGAGCCCCCATATTTTGTAGGATTCCACCCACAAGCCACGAAATGAATTCAAAACAGTATTTAAATGTTCATTAAGTTTAATTGGAAAGTTGTTAAATGCATACAATATGATGTTAAAATGATTTGAAAAGGTGATGATTTAAAATTAATTTAGAAAAGTTTATAATTGAAAAAATACGACAGACACAAACATTTCGTCACTCGTCTTCGACTTCTCAAACGCGACTCGTTTTTTATAATTCTGTAATGGACACTTTGCTGATGCTGCTGGGGGTTGCCAGATTTCCCTGTTTGCATTAAGTCATTATGGGATTTCCCTGTCCCCACATCTCGGCCCTCCTGTTTCGCTTTCGCCCTCAAATGCGCTGCTATCTTCGAAGTTTGACCAAGGTTTCATAAACTCCGCACATGTTGTTGTTTGCTTTGGCCCCTCACAGAGACCTGTCTTCTTAACGTCATATTGTTTGCTTTGACCTTAACGTCCAACTCTACCACTTCTAAACCGCACACCTGTTCCCTGGGGGAACAAGCAGCTGCAGAATATGAGAGGTAAGTCGAAAAATTATCTTAACCGGGCCCTCAAAACTAATCTTGAGATGGACTGGGAACAATATCGCTGCATGCAAAGAGAGTATAAAAGGGCTGCCAGACGGGCAAGGTTATCTAGATAAGTAGCCTTGATCTGGATAATCCTCTTCCAAATGCGCATAAGCACTCGTATAAATGCATCAAAATTATGTGCATAAGTACTGAATATTGTGATTTCAATATGGCAATGCTGCCACTTTTGACAGATAAATACTATTGTGAACTAGCAAAATCTATACAGAAGCTGTCAAAAAGTTTTTGTTATTAAAGAAAAGAGCTGCAAAAATTATCAAAGGTTTGTTTTTTAATTAATTTTAAAGAAAACTAAACCCTATTATAAATTAAAATGCATTTTTATCATTTTCAGATGTCTACAATTTTAAAAAAGCGTGCGATATGGTGCAAGCGTGATGAAATGGTTCTTTTAGAACTGTGGGGCGATAGAGCAATGGATTTGCGGCGCGCTAAAAGAAATGGCCATATAATTGCCGAGATTTCCATCCAAATGGCAGGAAAATACAGCTCACAGGACGCGCATATGAAAATAAGGAACATGACACAAAAATATCGGTATAATTCATAATTTTATATTTAATAGAAAAATTTAAACATTTCATTAATAAACTTTCAGAGAAGAGAAGAAAAAGGTGGGCCCATCTGGTGCAGCAGTTCACCAAATAATAGGTGCAACTGCTGTGAATAACGCCGATATTTTCGAGTCGTTTTCATTGGTTTGTAGTTATATACTAATTTTTATTTAATATTTTTGCACTTAATATTTACATCTACAAATAATGTGTACATCAAATATTTTAGGACAGTGGATCAGCAACTAGTTCCCAGCCGAGGGGGGCAGCAATACCGTCCAGCACGTCTCCAACATCAACACCAATTTCCTCTGTGTCTCCCTCCCAAATCACACCACCTTCGCCATCGCCCTCCCAAATAACACCACCCTCGCCTTCACCACTCCCAGCTCTTTCTCCCCTGGACACATCGTCATCCACATCTGGAAGGAAAAGTAGTAAAAATATTGAACGAGCAGACTGAAGTCTTAAAAAGTGTGATGGAAGACACAAGGCAGCTAACCAACGAAGTGGTTAGTGCCATAAGAGAGCACAACTACTCCACGAAAGAGTTCATGTCTCTTATGAGAACGTTGATAGAGAAGTTTTGAAATTAGGAAATTAAGCATTTAATAGTAACGTGAAATGATTAGGTTTACGAAAAATGAAGTGATATTTTTGTTTTGAGAGTATTATTGAATTTATGTATATAGCTTTAAGTATTTAAAAATATAATAAGTGAAATCAGTGAATTAAAAATATTATGAATAAAATGAACTAAAAGATTTCTCATGTGTTTTGTAAACAGGAATGTGATTTATCATGGGAAGGGAGTAGTGGTATTTGTACTTACGAAAACTCAAAGCTATTGCATTTCTAATAGCCGTTGCATTAACATCATTTTATCCAACTCTTGTAGTGTGACTTGGCTGGCTGCGTGAATTAATGTCGTCTCTTGAATCTTGAATCCAAGCAGGTGCAATTTCATCGTTTTCCATTTTAAAAAAGTTAAGCAAGATGCAGCACGTTCTTACTATGATGTTCACATTTTTTGGTGCTACTTGTAGGCCTCTGCCGATTTTTCTGAATCGAGCTTTAAGTTGTCCGAGTGCATTTTCGATTAGACGGCGGCATTTCGACAGGTGGTAGTTAAACGTTTTTTCAATGACTGGCTGATTAGGTGAATATGGGAAGGGTTTCATCATGTACCGCGAAAGTCGAAAGGCCGAGTCGCCAAATTTTGATCTAAAATAGTTTTAAAATATTGGAATAATATGCACAAATAAAATTAAAGTTATATTTAAATATACCGGAAGTCACAACTGGCCAACAGGATTATGGAATACCAGCCCTTATAGTTATAGTAGTCAACTGCATCCTCTTTTGGCGGTTGAACCTCTATGTGACAGCCATCTACAGCTCCAAAGCATTGCAGAAAACCAAGTCGGGAAAATCCATCGACGATTGTTTTGATTTCTTGAGGGTTTGGAGGATATGAATTTATGCAGTCCGAAAGATTTTCGCAAACTGCTTGGCAAAAATCCAAAGCAATTTCAACAACAGTTCATGGAATAGCAAACATGTGTATACATTATTTATTCATTCATTCATAGCAAATAAAAAAATACTCACAAATTTCCACACCTGCCTTTCTCTTAACGTCGGCGGGAAGTGTAACCATACAAGACTGAGGCATCCTGCTAAGAATTATGTTTGCCAATGCATTGGTTATTTTAATATTATTTAGCAACTTCAAGAGAATAATTTTAAGCTTTTTTTAAATGCGAGATGATTTTTTGCCAATAAAATAGCTGCCAATCGTATTTTTTCCCTTCTTTCCATTTTCAGCTCAATTTCGTTTGTCAAATCAGCTGATGTCTAAATGCAGATAAGTGTCGTCTGTCAGGCCTAAAATATTATGCAGATATATGAGCTCGTTAATTTGCAAAAGTGCCCCTGTCTGTCAGCCGTTTAAGAGGCTTATTCGCTCTGCGAAAAGAGACTCTTTTAAGGAATACTGCAGCGGGATTGAAACATTTGGTGAAACACCTAGATTGGTAAAAGTTCTGAAAAAGGACCAATCCGTAAAGCTGAGTTCGCTCAAGAGGCCTGATGGCTCTTTCACAGAGACCAGGACTGAGACTTACTCTCTTCTTCTAGAGACTCATTTTCATGGAAATCAGGTGATAGTTACGTTTTATTCTCCCTCGACAGGGGAGGGAGGGAATTCGAGAACCACAGCGACAAGGTATGACTGGTTTGCTGCCAGAACTGTGGCGAGGGAGGATGCCATGAGATATGCTATTGAATCTTTTGACAGTTTCAAATCACCCGGTCCTGATAGCATCTCACCTATTGTACTTAAAGAAGGTGTCGAGTTCGTGTTGGCGACCTTGAAAAATATTTTCATAGCGTCGCTCGCACTTGCTTTTATGCCACAATATTGGAGGCTGGTAAATGTCGCCTTTATACCAAAGGTTGGCAAGGACGACTACGCTAGCCCCAGAAGCTACAGACCTATTAGCATGACATCATTCATGCTAAAATGTCTGGAAAGGTTAGTAGAGCTACGCATTCGTAGGGAGGCGCTGTCATTACATCCTCTGTCTTTCCATCAACATGCCAATCAGGCGGGAAAATCCTGTGAGACGGCTTTGCAAAATCTGGTTGCCAGAGTTGGCGAGGTCGTCGATAGGAAACAGTTCGCCCTGGGCATCTTTGTAGATATTGAGGGTGCTTTTGACAATGCCACCTTCGATGGCGTGTGTACTGCTGCTCTACGGCATGGGGGAGATCCTTCACTGGTAAATTGGATTCGTTCAATGCTGGCGCAGCGGATTATCAAGACTCAAGCAGAAGGGGATCAATACCTAAAGTGCGGAGTAAATAAGGGTTGTCCTCAGGGCGGTGTGCTTTCCCCTTTACTCTGGTGCTTGGTAATTGACTCTCTTCTTGTCATGATGACTCGAATATCTACGCTCAGGCCTATGCGGACGATGTGGCCTCTCTAGTCTCGGGCCCATCTCTGTCGGCTGTTTGCAGGAAATCGTTACTGAATAAGATTGACACCTGGTGTGACGATAATGGACTATCCGCAAACCCAACCAAAACTAGTGTTGTTCTCTTCACTGGTCGGAGAAGGTTGGATGGCCTCATTCCTCTCACACTTAAGGGAGTCACAATTCAGACTTCTCCCGAAGTAAAGTATCTAGGTGTAATTCTGGATGCAAAACTGTCGTGGAAATCTCACGTTGAGCACAAGACCTCTAAAGCATTGGCAGCCTTCTGGCAGTGTAAACGGGTCTTCGGCAAAACGTGGGGTCTATCACCAAAAGGTACCCTCTGGCTATAGACCTCTATAATCAGACCCATAATCAGCTAAGCTTCAGTGGTATGGAGGAGCAGACTCTCAATTAATAGCGTTAATAACGTGGTAGCGTGCAACTTATATTTTAACAGCAAGCTGTCGATGCTGTATATTTAGGCGACTCGAAAGTCAAGCCGGATTATCGAGAAGTAAATCACATTCAGTTAGAGTGTAGTTCTAGTTCTGCTTTATTCGATCAAAAACGTGAGTATTTATACAATTATCAATTACTTAGCGCTTCCATGACTCCGCCCCATTATTTCCAGTCAGAACTCGAAAAAGAACGTTGACAGTTAAACAAAGTGATTGCTGACTTTGCAGAAGGCATTGCACGTTATGAAATGTATAAAAGAGTTTCGTTGGTTATATGAAACCCTTTTGTGTATGGTGCACATGAAGTGTGACTAATTCATAAATTTGCTTATTGCTATTTATGAGTGCTGGTAAGTGACGTTGAGGTAGGTCCACTACATTAGCATGCCAAATATCTGCATTCAATTTAACATATCACCACTCAGATAAGCCTATTATTATTATTGTCTGTTTATTTAGTAAGCCAATCACAAAAAGCCCAATCGACCTGTGGTACAACATATAATTTAACTACTTATAATTCAAATAGTGTACTAACATTCTGTACACTTAGCCTTAAAATAGTCATTAATTTATATACATTTTGTTTAGTAAAGTTTTTAAGTAGTTCAGTGATTCGGGGTAAGTTCAGCTGTTCTTGTACTTGTTTTATTTTGTGGCATCCTTCGATTATATGTTGCATTAACATTCTTTCCAGATTGCACAGCTTGCAAAGGGGCGCACTAATATTCTGCATTAAGTATTGGTGTGTAAAAAGAATGTGCCCAAGCCTAAGACGAGTGAATTTCTGTGGGTATATCCTTTGCAGTTGTTAGAGAATAAAGTTGGCTTTCCTAGCTTCGCATTTTGTAACCGATCAAGCTGATCTTCGATCAGTGGTAATGGAAACCGATCTTTCACCATAACTTTGTTTATTTTTCTAAATTCAACACACAACAGTGGCGAACCGTCGCGTTTTATTACCAACACAATGGGACTGCAAAACTATGAATTGGAGTGTTCAATTACTCCATCTTTTAACTATTGTTCTATTATTTCAACTACTTTATGTCTTTCTGCTAAAAGAAGCCTACGCGGCATTGAAAAAATTGGAGTTTCAGCTTTTAAAATTATGTTCATTATAATGTTGACTTGCACTTCATAGTTTTGTAGTTGCCAATCAAATCACGAATTTTATTTTGCGTATAAATACTAGCATTTTCGTCAATATTTAACGATTCATCATTTAAAATATCGATTTTTAACAATGTCGCTTCGTCTTCCTTAAGCCTTTCTCAATGTTTTTAAATGACAGTCCATAAGCACTTATTGCAATTGTTGCTTGCGCACAGAAATCTTCACCAAACAATATGTCAACGTCTAGGTATCTAGCGGGAACCACAATAAAATTTAGACTATATCTTTCGTTGTCAATTGATATTTCATGATTCACTGAACCCATTGGCTTTATTTTGTTTTCGCCATTGCTATCACCAAAACCAACTAGACACACGTTAACACTTTGAAGTGTGGGGCTTCCTATGCTCAAAAAGTGCTTCAAAAATGTATTTGGCTACTTTCACTTTTTTAAGCATAACAATTTTGCGCAAAATTCTTGTACTTACTTCTTTCAAATAATCAGTTTTAAATTTAGAGCAATTTCTTGCAATGTGCCCAAATTCTTTACATTTAAAACATTTATTACCCTTTTCTTTGTTTTTACATTCTACAATTTCATGTTCTTTTACCCCGCAATTAAAACATCTGACTTCTTTCTTTTCAGCGTCAACACTATCGACAGTCTTTTTCTGTTTGTATACTCCTCTTTGTTCAACTTCTTGCTTGACCTTATTTCGCATATTTTTCATAACACTTGAGCTTTTCTTTGAATTGTTTTATATTTTATGTACCGTACAATATTGCTTTATTTACACTCAAATCTCGAACTCCATCGATAACATAAGATATTAGAGAACTTTCCTCGATATTCGCACGGGAAGCTAAGTAGTTCCTTCATTTGTAAAAAATATTCGTGCAGACTTTCTTTTTCTTTCATTTTTCTATCAGTCAATTGTTTATGAACTTCTGCACTATTGACTGTAGATTCAAATTCTTCACTCAGTGCTTTTTTCTGCCTACCCCACGTAGTTATACCCCTCTCACTATTTATTCAAGTTTTTGCTAGACCTTTCATTGATTTCTTTGCATAAATAAGCTTTTGGAAGTCATCCCACTGCATGAATGCTGCGACTTCGTTTATCCAATTTTGTATTGGAAATTTTTCGCTACGAATAGTTACTGCAAACCTTTGCTGTTGCACATACACTTGTCTTACTCCTTCTTGCGCGTTATTGTTACCGCTGGCCAGGTTGACTTTGTAACAACTTTCAAAGCCTTCGTCTTTTTTTATATTGCCATTATTTTCATCTTCGTCGTCGTTATTTTCATCGTCATCTTCGTTATCGTCGTTTACTTCGTTATCGTCGTCGTCCTTGTCTGCGGCAAGTAAATTTCCCTTTCGAAGATTTTGAAAAATGTGGTCGACTATATTGTCGGATTTATAATTTAAGCAAAGTACGCCACAAATTGAAGCGAGATCCACTTCTGCTAAATTTTGTTTAATGTACGCAAGTTTTTGTTTGTACGCGCCGTCGCACTCATCAAAAGTGAACCCTTCAAACTCACGCAAGCGCTGCCGATTTTGTTTATCACCTTCATATTGGAATACATATTTATGTAAAGCTAATATACACTCTTTTCGGCTTTTGCGTAGAATTTCGCGAACATTCACGAAGTCACTTAGCTTAGCCTTTTTGTAGTTTTGTCGCGTCTGGTTTCAAAATAATCCGTCGTTTTGTCGTATTATGCCAACTTTCGCACCAACCGTCGCCGCTTTATTTATATCGTTCTAAGTATTGCTTTCTTTTTACAAAGACTTATGATTCACATGCACTTCTAATAATCTAGTCTTATGGTTGAGCCCCCATATTTTGTAGGATTCCACCCACAAGCCACGAAATGAATTCAAAACAGTATTTCAATGTTCATTAAGTTTAATTGGAAAGTTGTTAAATGCATACAATATGATGTTAAAATGATTTGAAAAGGTGATGATTTAAAATTAATTTAGAAAAGTTTATAATTGAAAAAATACGACAGACACAAACATTTCGTCACTTGTCTTCGACTTCTCAAACGCGACTCGTTTTTTATAATTCTGTAATGGACACTTTGCTGATGCTGCTGGGGGTTGCCAGATTTCCCTGTTTGCATTAAGTGATTATGGGATTTCCCTGTCCCCACATCTCGGCCCTCCTGTTTCGCTTTCGCCCTCAAATGCGCTGCTATCTTCGAAGTTTGACCAAGGTTTCATAAACTCCGCACATGTTGTTGTTTGCTTTGGCCCCTTACTGAGACCTGTCTTCTTAACGTCATAGGTATTGTTTGCTTTGACCTTAACGTCCGACTCTACCACTTCTAAACCGCACGCCTGTCCCCTGGTGGAACAAGCAGCTGCAGAATATGAGAGGTGAGTCGAGAAATTATCTTAACCGGGCCCTCAAAACTAATCTTGAGATGGACTGGGAACAATATCGTAGCATGCAAAGAGAGTATAAAAGGGCTGACAGACGGGCAAGGTTATCTAGATAAGTAGCCTTGATCTGGATAATCCTCTTCCAAATGCGCATAAGCACTCGTATAAATGCACCAAAATTATGTGCATAAGTACTGAATATTGTGATTTCAAAATGGCAATGCTGCCACTTTTGACAGATAAATACTATTGTGAACTAGCAAAATATATACAGAAGCTGTCAAAAAGTTTTTGTTATTAAAGAAAAGAGCTGCAAAAATTATCAAAGGTTTGTTTTTTAATTAATTTTAAAGAAAACTAAACCCTATTATAAATCAAAATGCATTTTTATCATTTTCAGATATCTACAATTTTAAAAAAGCGTGCGATATGGTGCGAGCGCGATGAAATGGTTCTTTTAGAACTGTGGGGCGATAGAGCAATGGATTTGCGGCGCGCTAAAAGAAATGGCCATATAATTGCCGAGATTTCCATCCAAATGGCAGGAAAATACAGCTCACAGGACGCGCATATGAAAATAAGGAACATGACACAAAAATATCGGTATAATTCATAATTTTATATTTAATAGAAAAATTTAAACATTTCATTAATAAACTTTCAGAGAAGAGAAGAAAAAGGTGGGCCCATCTGGTGGAAGTCCGTCCACTTGGAAGCATTATGCAGCAGTTCACCAAATAATAGGTGCAACTGCTGTGAATAACGCCGATATTTTCGAGTCGTTTTCATTGGTTTGTAGTTATATACTAATTTTTATTTAATATTTTTGCACTTAATATTTACATCTACAAATAATGTGTACATCAAATATTTTAGGACAGTGGATCAGCAACTAGTTCCCAGCCGAGGTGGGCAGCAATACCGTCCAGCACGTCTCCAACATCAACACCAATTTCCTCTGTGTCTCCCTCCCAAATCACACCTCCTTCGCCATCGCCCTCCCAAATAACACATCGTCATCCACATCTGGAAGGAAAAGTAGTAAAAATAATGAACGAGCAGACTGAAGTCTTAAAAAGTGTGATGGAAGACACAAGGCAGCTAACCAACGAAGTGGTTAGTGCCATAAGAGAGCACAACTACTCCACGAAAGAGTTCATGTCTCTTATGAGAACGTTGATAGAGAAGTTTTGAAATTAGGAAACTAAGCATTTAATATGTAACGTGAAGTGATTAGGTTTACGAAAAATTAAGTGATATTTTTGTTTTGATAGGAGTATTATTGAATTTATGTACATATATAGCTTTAAGTATTTAAAAATATAATAAGTGAAATCAGTGAATTAAAAATATTATGAATAAAATGAACTAAAAGATTTCTCATGTGTTTTGTAAACAGGAATGTGATTTATCATGGGAAGGGAGTAGTGGTATTTGTACTTACGAAAACTCAAAGCTATTGCATTTCTAATAGCCGTTGCATTAACATCATTTTATCCAACTCTTGTAGTGTGACTTGGCTGGCTGCGTGAATTAATGTCGTCTCTTGAATCTTGAATCCAAGCAGGTGCAATTTCATCGTTTTCCATTTTAAAAAAGTTAAGCAAGATGCAGCACGTTCTTACTATGATGTTCACATTTTTTGGTGCTACTTGTAGGCCTCTGCCGATTTTTCTGAATCGAGCTTTAAGTTGTCCGAGTGCATTTTCGATTAGACGGCGGCATTTCGACAGGTGGTAGTTAAACGTTTTTTCAATGACTGGCTGATTAGGTGAATATGGGAAGGGTTTCATCATGTACCGCGAAAGTCGAAAGGCCGAGTCGCCAAATTTTGATCTAAAATAGTTTTAAAATATTGGAATAATATGCACAAATAAAATTAAAGTTATATTTAAATATACCGGAAGTCACAACTGGCCAACAGGATTATGGAATACCAGCCCTTATAGTTATAGTAGTCAACTGCATCCTCTTTTGGCGGTTGAACCTCTATGTGACAGCCATCTACAGCTCCAAAGCATTGCAGAAAACCAAGTCGGGAAAATCCATCGACGATTGTTTTGATTTCTTGAGGGTTTGGAGGATATGAATTTATGCAGTCCGAAAGATTTTCGCAAACTGCTTGGCAAAAATCCAAAGCAATTTCAACAACAGTTCATGGAATAGCAAACATGTGTATACATTATTTATATCGTTCATAGCAAATAAAAAAATACTCACAAATTTCCACACCTGCCTTTCTCTTAACGTCGGCGGGAAGTGTAACCATACAAGACTGAGGCATCCTGCTAAGAATTATGTTTGCCAATGCATTGGTTATTTTAATATTATTTAGCAACTTCAAGAGAATAATTTTAAGCTTTTTTTAAATGCGAGATGATTTTTTGCCAATAAAATAGCTGCCAATCGTATTTTTTCCCTTCTTTCCATTTTCAGCTCAATTTCGTTTGTCAAATCAGCTGATGTCTAAATGCAGATAAGTGTCGTCTGTCAGGCCTAAAATATTATGCAGATATATGAGCTCGTTAATTTGCAAAAGTGCCCCTGTCTGTCAGCCGTTTAAGAGGCTTATTCGCTCTGCGAAAAGAGACTCTTTTAAGGAATACTGCAGCGGGATTGAAACATTTGGTGAAACACCTAGATTGGTAAAAGTTCTGAAAAAGGACCAATCCGTAAAGCTGAGTTCGCTCAAGAGGCCTGATGGCTCTTTCACAGAGACCAGGACTGAGACTTACTCTCTTCTTCTAGAGACTCATTTTCATGGAAATCAGGTGATAGTTACGTTTTATTCTCCCTCGACAGGGGAGGGAGGGAATTCGAGAACCACAGCGACAAGGTATGACTGGTTTGCTGCCAGAACTGTGGCGAGGGAGGATGCCATGAGATATGCTATTGAATCTTTTGACAGTTTCAAATCACCCGGTCCTGATATCATCTCACCTATTGTACTTAAAGAAGGTGTCGAGTTCGTGTTGGCGACCTTGAAAAATATTTTCATAGCGTCGCTCGCACTTGCTTTTATGCCACAATATTGGAGGCTGGTAAATGTCGCCTTTATACCAAAGGTTGGCAAGGACGACTACGCTAGCCCCAGAAGCTACAGACCTATTAGCATGACATCATTCATGCTAAAATGTCTGGAAAGATTAGTAGAGCTACGCATTCGTAGGGAGGCGCTGTCATTACATCCTCTGTCTTTCCATCAACATGCCAATCAGGCGGGAAAATCCTGTGAGACGGCTTTGCAAAATCTGGTTGCCAGAGTTGGCGAGGTCGTCGATAGGAAACAGTTCGCCCTGGGCATCTTTGTAGATATTGAGGGTGCTTTTGACAATGCCACCTTCGATGGCATGTGTACTGCTGCTCTACGGCATGGGGGAGATCCTTCACTGGTAAATTGGATTCGTTCAATGCTGGCGCAGCGGATTATCAAGACTCAGGCAGAAGGGGATCAATACCTAAAGTGCGGAGTAAATAAGGGTTGTCCTCAGGGCGGTGTGCTTTCCCCTTTACTCTGGTGCTTGGTAATTGACTCTCTTCTTGTCATGATGACTCGAATATCTACGCTCAGGCCTATGCGGACGATGTGGCCTGTCTAGTCTCGGGCCCATCTCTGTCGGCTGTTTGCAGGAAATCGTTACTGAATAAGATTGACACCTGGTGTGACGATAATGGACTATCCGCAAACCCAACCAAAACTAGTGTTGTTCTCTTCACTGGTCGGAGAAGGTTGGATGGCCTCATTCCTCTCACACTTAAGGGAGTCACAATTCAGACTTCTCCCGAAGTAAAGTATCTAGGTGTAATTCTGGATGCAAAACGGTCGTGGAAATCTCACGTTGAGCACAAGACCTCTAAAGCATTGGGAGCCTTCTGGCAGTGTAAACGGGTCTTCGGCAAAACGTGGGGTCTATCACCAAAGGGTACCCTCTGGCTATAGACCTCTATGATCAGACTGATAATCAGCTAAGCTTCAGTGGTATGGAGGAGCAGACTCTCAATTAATAGCGTGGGGGACCTGCTTGCTAAACTTCAGAGAACAATCAACGTGTGCTGTACAGGGGCATTCTCTTCAACACCTAGTGCTGCTCTTGACGCATTGCTGCACTTACCGTCACTTTGTATATTCATACGTGGGGAGGCCTTAAAGGCCACCTGCAGACTTAAAAGAAACGGATATTGGCACAAAACGGATTGGGGCGAGGCGGAAATTGCTGGCGGCAGAGATATAGACACTTGCGTCTTTTCAATGCCATAGGATAGTACGCCACCGTTTCCTTTGCTGATAAGGCTCTATAACGTTGAGTCCCCTGAGGCTGAATGCTGGTTTAATGCCAACACTGAGCCCGGTCTTACACTTTGTCGAATCTTTACTGATGGCTCCAAAACTGACTCTGGGTCAGGATCTGGAGTTTTTATAGAAGATAAGGAGGATAAGCTTCACTTTTCCCTTGGGGAACATGCCTTGATCTTCCAGACCGAGGTATTTGCAATTCTCAAGGCCATGGACTACGCGGTGGAAAATAGGTGGACGGGGAGGAGTATACGTGTCTGCAGTGACAGCCAAGCTGCACTCAAGGCATGGGCCAGCCCTCTAACTACTTCCAAACTAGTTCGGCAATGCAAGTCTCGACTAAACTATGTTGGTAAACATAATGAACTTGCTTTACTCTGGGTGCCTGGTCACTCCGGAGAACCTGGTAATGAGACATCTGACCATTTGGCCAGAATTGGCTCGGATCAGGTGTTCCTTGGCCTGCAGCCAGATATAGCACTCCCACCTTCGGCCGTCGATGCCACCATCAGAAACTGGGTGAATACTTCGCTCAGCAAAGACTGGGAGGCGTCAAAAGGTTGCAGATGGGCAAAACTCATGATACCTTCAATCTCAGAAGGAATATCAAAACACTTGCTCTCGCTTAACAGGCGGGACTGCAGGCAACTTGTTGGGCTGCTGACCGGTCACTTCACGTGGCATAGCCACCTGACAATGATAGGCGTACATGTCAACCCCATATGCCCATCCTGTTCTGAAGAGGAAGAGACGGCGGAACACTTTCTGTGCTTCTGCCCCGCCTTTGAAAGAACTAGGTATGAGGCATTTGGTCGCGACGTGTTGAGAGACGAACATCTGAGCTCTTTGACACCCCAAAATCTACTAAGATTTATTCGTAAAACAGATTAAAAGGAACATGAAAACAGTACAATGGACGGCATATAGTCTGAGTGCTGTTTTCTGCACGCGTTGTTTCGTGCCTGATTCCAAAAAAAAAAAAAAAAAAAACAATTTGATAAGGACCCAGATATTTTGCCTTCAGCTTTGAGCCTCCGCCCAACTGCGTTTGCTTTTTTGCAACCGCATCGCCTATGAGGTCCGTTTTGGCTTGTTTCGTAGCAAATTATAAGTTTTTAGATTTTTTTCTTGCACCTTTAGCAACTGTTCTGCTCTCTCACGTTCGAACTGCTTCTGTATCTCTTCATCGATCAGGGATTTAATATGAAGATCTTCTTTAGTATGCATCTTTACTCCTGTTAATAGTTCTATCGGAGTTGTGTAGATGCGTCTTGAATATGCAGAGTTAATCATTTGCTGGACTTTATCGACGTGTTTATACCACTTAGTAAAATCTTCGAGACTTAACTTCGTTAGAACCTGAAAATAACAGTATTGAGTCGCTCAACCGGGCCATTTGCGCGTGGAAGTCCAGTTGCTATTTTTATGTGATTTATGTTTTCGTCTTTGCAATAATTTTGGAATTCAGCTGATGTAAACACGGGACCATGGTCGGAGATTATTTTTTGTGGGTTGCCAAATGTTGTAATTTGAACTCGTAGTCGCGATATGACTTCTTGGGCCGATGTCGTATTTGTAGGATTCAACCAGCGAAATTACGTGAATGCATCAATAACAGCGAATATATGCTTATACGAGTATTGCTTACTCGTTGATTCGAGAGGTCCCAAGAAATCTACATGATATGTCTGCAGTGGAGTGTCGCCTTTTTGAAGGGGATGCAGTTCGCCTTCATGTTTCATTTTCTATTTGATATGATGCAAGGTATGCAACTCTCAATATATATCTTTATTTTTTCATCGACTTTTGGAATAAAATATTCTGCATTAATTAGTTATTTAGTTTTTCGAACAGCAAAATTGCATTTTTCGTGGGCGCGTCGATAACCTCTTTATATATGCTCTTTGGTACTACTATCAATTCATCATCGTTAATCAGCTTGAAGAGAATTTTGCCTTTCATGAAATAATTATCGTGAGCAATCTTCTCGTTTACAATATCTATAGTTGCTTTAATTTCGCAGTCTTGCTCTTGTGCACGTCGTAAAGCATTTAAAAAACCATCGTCGGCTATAGTTAATACTGCATATCGGCTGAAAGCGTCGACATGTTTTGTGGAGCGCCAGGGCTCCACTGACACTCGCTGGTGTTGTTGCTGTTGCTGCTACTGCTGCTGCCGCTGCTACTGCTGTTGTGGTGAATGCCAAAATTAATTTTAAATAAAACAAGACCGTTCGGTTTGAAGTCGCGCCAAGGAATGGCGTTCTTTATTTTTTCACTTACATACTAAACTTAGCTGTAGTTACAAACTAGTACTAAATGTAATAGAACTTAGATGTAGGGTCGTATTTTATAAGCTTAGTACTAAATTAATTATCTTATTAGGTAGGGTTGCCACTTGTCATTTGTTTCCATTACATCACCCTCCTTTGAAAAAGAAGGATGTAGCAAGGTGATCAGTCTTGCTATATCCTTCTGCACATAATAGATAGAAAATTTTCATTATTTGTTTATAAATTTAAATTTAAGTATACTTAATAACACTTAATATTAACAATATTTTAGTCTTATTATTTAAGTTTTTTTTTTTTTTTTTAGAGTTATTTTTAAATTAGTTAATTATTCTAATTTTAATAGCCATAATAATATATAAGTGTAAGTAGATTTTTATATTGTATGTTTACCTATACTTTAGAATTATATAGGCTTAAGTTAAAAGGATGAAGTTTATTCAGTTTTACATTACCATTCTTAGGGTAAGTGTAAATTTAAATTTATATTTTGAATATATTTTTTTCATACATATTTTAATTTTCATTGTATTTTGATTTTAATATAATTAAAGTTTTTGTAGCCAATTTTTATATACGACTTATAAAAGTTTTGATTTTTCTTATTGTTTTGTACAGGTATGGTTTATATTTTTTCATATATTACTAATAAAGTATAGTATTAGACTTTATATCTATCAAATTTTATTTAACTTATTTTGTGTATACGGTTTTTGTGTACTGTCTTTTCTTTCTTTTTCCCTTTATCAAAAATTGTTACGTTTACATCGTCAATTTTTGTTACTATGTGTGGACCATTGTATATGTTTGCATGTTTATCTCGTGGTTCTTTTTGAATTAAAACCAAATCATTTATGTTAACTGATAAAGGACGCGCGGTTTTATCATATAGATTTTAATTTCGCGTTTTATGTTTGTTAATAAGTTCTTTTGCGAGTACGTGTGATTTTTGCATTCTATATTTTACTTCCTTTGCATAATTTTCAACGTTATATATTGGATCGATTTTTTCTTTTTGTAATTCATTTGGCAAAATAACTTTTCTTCCAAATACTAATTCGAATGGAGTAAATTTGTAATCAAAAACTGTGTTTTTTGTTGTGTTATGCAAAAATGTAAAATATTTTAGATATACGTCCCAATCGGAATATGTTTCTTCTAAGTACGCACGCAAATATTCGTTAAATACCATATGGTTCCGTTCAATTGTACCAACGGTTTCATGATGGTATGCGGTTGAAAAATTATGTTCGATTTTTAAAATTTTCGTTAATTCTTGGAAAATATCGTTTTTGAATTCTGTACCTAAATCGGATTTAATAGAATTCATAGTACCATATGTTAACACGAAACTCTCAAAAATGGCAGATGCAATTGTTTTAGCACTTTTGTCTGGAATAGCAATCGTTACTAAATATTTGGTTAAATCGCATGTAATGGTAAGTGCAAACTTATTACCATTATTCGACTCAGGTAAGGGTCCTATTGTATCAATAACTACAATGTCGAATGGTTTGCATGGTGTTGGTGTAAGAACAAGATTTTCTTTAGTTTTAGGCTTAACTTTGTTTACTAAACATTTTTCGCAACTTTTTACAAATTTAGCAATGTCACGAGTCATGTTTTTCCAATAGTATTTTGTACGTATTTTTGCATAAAGTTTTTTGTTTCCGCAATGTCCTCCTGCAAGCGGGTCAGTGTGGTAAATTGTCATTAGTTTTTGTTTCTGATCGTCGTTGTCTACAGTCTCTACTGGATCTGTTAGTATAATTTGTAAATTCTTTAAAATTTTGTTTCCGCTGTTTTTTAATTCTGATATAGAAAAATATTTGAAAAATGTATCGTTTTTTGGCCATTTAAAATGTTTAATGTTGCTATTGCCGGCTTCGTTTTCGAGCCTCGAAAGTAAGTCATCTAAATTCGTTATTTCGTTAACAACCTTGACATTAAGCAACTCGATTTTTTTGTGTTTTATATGTGCACATATTTGTAAATTTGAAATTTTGTAATTTTTATCGTGATTCATTGTTGATCTAATACGCGGTATTTTTTTTTTAAATTAAATGCAAATTTGTCATAAACGTTTAAAGTTTGCGTTGAATTGTCTATGTCGCTGTTTTGTATTTCTGTTTCGTTAAGTTTTTTAGTCATCGTTCTGGTTTTAACTGCAAGAACGTGTTTCCTTGATTCCCTAATCTCGTCAATGGAAATGCGTGAAAGTGCGTCGGCACTGACGTTTGATTTACCTTTAATGTACTCTATAATGAAATTATATTCGGCTAATTCGAGACGAATTCTCGCAAGTTTTGAAGATGGATCCTTCATATTGAAAAGAAAAACTAGTGGTCTGTGATCTGATTTGACAAGGAAGTTAGTTCCGTAAATGTATGGACGAAATTGTTTTATGGCAAAGTAAATGGCTAAAAGTTCCAACTCTATAATTGTTTTTTTCTGTTCTGCTTTATTAAATGCTTTAGAAGCGAAACAAATAGGCAGATCGCTACCTTGCTGTTCCTGGCTAAGAATAGCGCCACATCCGGTTTTTGAAGCATCAACTGTAATAATAAATTGTTTGGAAAAGTCTGGATATTGTAACAATTTAGGTGACATTAGCGCTGATTTTAGTGATTCGAAAGCTTTCTCGCACTCGCTGTCCCAAATATATTCTACTTTTTTTCTGTTTAAACGATTCAAGGATGCGGCTAGAGACGCAAAGTTAGGTATAAACCTTCGGTAGTAATTTGCAAATGCAACGAATCGTCGTACTGCGTCTTTGTCAGTCGGTTTTGTATATTTTTTAATTGCGTTAATTTTGGAATCGTCTGGCAACAAACCCGTTGCCGAACATTTGTGGCCTAAAAATGTTACTTCTGGCCTTAGAAAATTGCACTTATTTGGATTAAGTTTTAGGTTAAAAGATCGACATGTATCGAAAACTTTTGAAAGGTTTTTAATGTGATGTGCTTCACTACAGCCTATGACGATGATATCGTCGACGTACAAAAATGCTACATTAGCCGGAATACCTGAAAAAGCGATTGTCATCATTCGTGTAAGCGAATTCGTTCCTATATTCAAACCAAAAGGCAAAACTTTCCATCTAAATGCTCCACGTTCGGTGCTAAAAGAAGTTATATCGCGTGAATCTGTATGCAAGGGGATTTGATGAAATCCAGAGAAAAGGTCTAGTGTCGAAAAATACTTTGCTCGACCAAGGTTATCTAAAATGTCATCAACACGTGCCAAAGGGAAGTTGTCTGCAATTAATTTTTTATTGATTGCACGAAAACCTACGCACATACGATATGCTTTTCGCCCATCATAGTCTTTTTTTGGAACTATAAATAAAGGACTGTTTTAATTTGAGTAACTTGGTTCGATAAGGTCATTGTTTAACGATTTATTCACTTGGCTATTTATTTCCTCACGCTGAGAATATGGTAATCTGTAATTTTTAATATAAACAGGGTTTGTGTCTGTCAGTCTTAATTTTTGTTCGTAAAAATTGTTTAATGTCATTTTGTCGTCAGACAGAGCAAATATATCTGCATATTCTAGACATAAGTCGAGTAATTTGCTTGCGTTATTGTTTGGAATTTGTTTCTTTAAAATTTTAATAAGTTCTTCTGTCCGGTTATCGTCTTTCGTCGTCTTTTTTATGGAATACACATGATAATTGGAAAGTTTATCGGTCCGAATATTACAGTTCTTTACGTATTTTACCTCGTCTGTGGTATTTATAATCTTGATAATTGGGTTGCTGGCGTTAACAATGCATCTAGCTGTAAATACACCGTTATCAATTTCTTGTGAGTCTACGAAGAGTGACTCCGGTTGCTTGCCTAAATCAAAGAGTCGAAAAACTTCGCATCTGGGAGGTATAACACAGTTATCGCTTTCTGTCCCGTGAAGAATCGGAATCGCGACTTTTTCATTGCCTACCCAGAAGGAGATGCAGTTGTTTGCATAGCTAATTACACACTTGTTTGTTTTTAAAAAGTCTTTACCCAGTATGCCATCAGAAGGAATATTAAAATCGTCATTCACCACATGTAAATTATGTCTTATAGAAAAGTTTGAAAAATTTAAATTTGCGGTTATTTTACCTAAAGTAGAAACACTGTTAGAAGTGACACCAGTAATGCGGATAACATCGTCTGTATTGATGGAAAAATGATTGTTTAAACTTGAAATTTTGATTAAAGAAATGTCGGCTTGCGTATCGACTAAAAACGTACGTAATTTGTTAGATCCGGTAAAGTTTAATTGGATGAAGTCAGAATAATTTAAGTTAAGACAGTAAATGCCTATTGTTTTAGACAGATCGGTTAGATGTCCGTTTCTTGCTCCCCCAGTGTTCGCTCCTGAGGGGCCAGAGCGTTTAAAGTCCTCACATTTGAATAATTTCCGCTATTATTGTTTGTTCCGTTGGTATTGTTTTTTCTGTTTTGCGTATTGTTGTTAAAATTGTTTACGTTACCCCTAGTACTGTTGTTATTGTACCTAGTATTGTTGCCATTGTTAGGTCAAACAACAATGGCAACAATACTAGGTACAATAGTATCTATAGTTGTTGCCATTATTGTTGTACCTAAAGTTGTTGTTATTATTGTTGTACCTAAAATTGTTTACGTTATTGTTGTACCTAAAGTTGTTGCCATTATTGTTGTATCTATTAAAATTTTGAAAATTACTTCGAAAATTATTTGCTCTGTTATTGTTTAATTGGAACGCTAATACTTGTCTCTCTTTTGCCTGGTTATTTTGTTCTACGATCATTTTTGCTACTACGTCCTTTGAATCATTGAAGGTTGTTGATGCTAAAATTGACTTAACTAAGTCAGAACGCGTATTTAATCTGCATACATTTATAGTTTGTTCAACTGCCATTTCTTGGGCTTTAGCTTGTGTCATACCTTCAGTGATTAAAGAACGTCGTAGTGCATCAGATAGCTCCTCGACACGTTTGGCAAATTCTGTATAATTGTTGTTCACAATGGTCAAAGTTGCAATTTTTCCAGCTACAACTTTTGAGTTGTCCGGTTTTATTCTACTACGTAACGCGTCTTTAATCTGAACAATGGAACTAATATCAGTTGGAATTGCCTCGCGTGCCTTGCCTTCAAGCTTTGATTTTAAAAATGCTATAAATGTACTTTGTAGGTTTTCTTCTGAGAGATCTTCAATTAAATTAATTTTATCTATAAATGATTCAAGTGCAAGCGGATCACCGTTGTAATTTTCCCTAATGATTGATGCACAAAGGCTAATAAAAGATTTTTTCTGTTCCGGAGTTGCCATTTTTGTATCGTTAGCACTCAAAGTTAAATTTATATTTGATAATGATTCGAATTCTAATAGTTCTTCACTGATTGAAAAATCTGGATGACCTGTGTCAGTATCTGACATTTGATGAAGCTTTAAAAATCTAATAAAAATCAATTTATTTATCTGAACGTTGAATTGTTGCTAAGTGCTATTGTATCGTATTGCAAATTCTTAGTTTAACTAACACTGTATGGCAGAATTTATGAAAAAAAGTAATTTTGAAATTTCGACTTAATGTGAAATGTTTATTTGAAAAATATTATAAAGTTCAACGTAGGCATAGTACGACAATGCACAGATCAAAAATCGTATTAAGGTTGCAAATTAATTATTTGTGTTTTCGAAAAAAAAAAATTTGTTTTAAAGTCTGACTCACGACTAACACTGGAAGGCACCACCGAAAAGTTTTTGTTGAGAAAATATTTTTAAATTATTGCAAAAAGTAATATTTGAAGAAATATTAGTAAGTGTTTGCACACTTCTGTATGTAAAGCTGAAATTCCGATGAAAAAACAGTAACACAAATGTATATAGGTAATTGAGCATGTATTGGATGGCTAAGTATACCTGTATGTATGTAGTATATAATGTAAAGGTATATAATCAAAAGTACAGTGGTTGATAAACTAAAAAGTTACGGTATATAATGCAAATTGTACAGTTGTACGCAAAAGTGAAAAGGTATTGGCATATATGTATGGATATAATATAACGGCATTTTATCAAAAGTACAGTAGTTTAAAAGTTAAAAGTTACGGTATAGAATGCAAATTGTACAGTAGTACGCAAAAGTGAAAAAATTTAAGAATATAATGAAAAATATGTACATATGTCGTTATTAACTTTCCGCACACTGTGCGCCATACCCAACGCTGCAAAAACCGCTACTCGTTGCTTCTTGACCGCTGCGTTGTCCTCTATTGGTGTTGTTGTCGTTGCGGCTTGGCAAAAATGGCCGTTATATGGCATGATTTTGGCTAGCGGAATTCTGCTGCTGCTAACAAGTGCAGAACTGTACTTAAGGTTTTTTTTTTTGTTGTTCAAAATTTGGTTTCCGATTTTCCTTTCGATTTGGTTTTTTGTTTAAAAATGTGGTTTACGTTTTTCCTTTAGATTTTGTTTATTTAAAAATGTGGTTTTCGTTTTTCCTTTTCGGTTTTTATAAAAATTTGGTTTTCTTTTTTCCTTTTTGTATTTAATGTTCAAACGTTTAATTTGTATTACATTTTAGTAATTTTGGATCAAAATAATTTTTTGAATTTAGTAATTCATTGAAATTAAAAATTTTTTGTTAACTTTAAAAAGGCATCAAATTTTAGTTCCGAGTTGTTTTTTGAATTGCTAATTAAATATCAAAAATTATAGTTCATTTCATGGGTTTTCTTTATTTTTTTTGATTTTAGAATTTTTTTTTTGTTTTTTTTTTTTTTTTTTTTTTACATTGGTTTTTAAACTTGTTTTCTTTTTGTTTAAATTTAATTAATTAACATTTTTTTTGTAAATTTTTTTTTTTTTTTTTTTTTTTTGTAATATTTATATGTATGTACATATGTATGTATATTTGGAAAAAAATAATTTTTTTTTTCGTTGAAACCTTGTAAAAAGATATTTACACTTTTTAATTTAAATTCATTTTTTTAAATATTAAGAAAAAAATGTTTTCGTTTAAATTTGGTAAAAAGCTATTTACACTTTTTAATTTAAGTTCATTTTTAAATATTTAAATTTGGTAAAAAGGTATTTACACTTTTTAATTTTAAGTTCATTTTTATATATTTTGAAACAAATTTTTTTTGTAATTTAATTTTAGTTTATTGAAGAAGCCACCACCATTAAATAATTTGAAAAAAATTTTTTTTTGTAATTTAAATTTTAGTTCACTGAAACATTTTTAATTTAATTTAATTTTTTTTTTGTTTTTTTTGCATTTTTTTTCGCTTTAACTTAAACGTTTATTTTTATTTTTGTCGTCTCTTTTATATGGCGTGGCTTCATTTGCCTGGGGGCCATTTTGTAAGCCGCTGTCACGGTCGCCATGTGGAGCGCCAGGGCTCCGCTGACACTCGCTGGTGTTGTTGATGTTGCTGCTACTGCTGCTGCCGCTGCTACTGCTGTTGTGGTGAATGCCAAAATTAATTTTAAATAAAACAAGACCGTTCGGTTTGAAGTCGCGCCAATAAATGTAATAGAACTTAGATGTAGGGTCGTATTTTATAAGCTTAGTACTAAATTAATTATCTTATTAGGTAGGGTTGCCACTTGTCATTTGTTTCAATTACAGTTTCATAACACAGTACAACAGCTAATCTGGGGGGTGAGAATTTCCAAGTCAGAGTGATGGTACTAGGTCAGTATAGTAAAACCCTCAGAGGGTTTGGCGTTCGTATGTGTAAGTTTTTTTTCATGACCTTTTAAATTTTTTCCTAATCTTGATGTTTTTTCGTTAGTTGTAACATTTTGGCAAAAACGTAGTTTAACATAACTCGAGAACCACTTGTCCGATTTGATGAAACAAATTTAGAAAAATTAAGAATTACAGTTTCTCTTATCTGTTTCTATACCGTTTTCCTATATGTGCAACACTTTCGAAATTAAAAATGAATGTATGAAGGGAAAAAAGTATTTTTTTCCTAAAAATTTAAATATTTTTGTTTTTAAATTCATAAAAAATCCAGCAACACTGGTTCTGTAATGTTCACATAAAACATGCAACAAGTGCCGACGAACGCGCACAGTAAAAGTAATTTTTCTCAAATTTTTTAAAAGTGAACAAAAGAGAACAAAATGTGGAACTGTGCGAGCCAGATATAAATAGCTTTTGATACTGCTATGGTCAATATGTCTCAACACATAAAAAAAAGGGGAAATTTCAGTACTGATTTTGTTCAAACATACGAGATGTACTTCAACCAAAATGTTATAGTGAACGAAAATTGGGTACCAAATATAGTGTGTAAAAGCTGCTACAACCGTCTAATGGATTGGAAAAATAGAAGACGTGAAAGTATGCCGTTCGGTATCCCAATGACTTGGACTAATCCTGGCGAAGGTCACAATCCATTGAATTGCTATGCATGTGCGAATAAAGGAGCCGCAAAAAGGATAAGAAAATCGTATAATTACGTTGGTGTTGCAAGTGCCGCAACACCATTGCCTCATTCGGACCGCATTCCTGTGCCAAAAGCTTCTAGCCCAGATATTTTCTCTTTTACGACTGATCCGACATATCATGCACGTGATGATCCCCCATATGAGCCATCAGTATCCAATGAGCCAATTTTAATAAATCAAAATAAGCTTGATTCAATTGTTGCCAAGTTGGAATTAACACAGCATAAATCGGAAGAGCTGGCTTCCATTTTGAAATTAAACAATTTGTTGGCACCCGGTGTGAAAGTCACAGCTTATCGAAGTCGTCAGGCGATAAATGACACTTTTTTGAATAAAAACAAATAAAAACAAATAGAAATTGTAATTCTTAATTTTTCTAAATTTGTTTCATCAAAATCGGACAAGTGGTTCTCGAGTTATGTTAAACTACGTTTTTGCCAAAATGTTACAACTAAGCGAAAAAACATCAAGATAAGGAAAAAATTTAAAAGGTCATAAAAAAAAACTGACATATACGAACGCCAAACCCTTTGAGGGTTTTACTATACTGACCTAGTACCATCACCCTGACTTGGAATTTCTCACCCCCCAGACAATAATCCCAAAAATGTTTCACAGTGTAATCGAACGCGATGCTCTATATATAATAGAATCCATCGCGCCACCCTTGTACAAAAGTCCTTTTTGTCTAACGTTTTAGTAAACGCGTTACAATCAGTTACTAACTTAAAACGAAGTCCTAACTGAAATAAGCTGAATTTTTTTAAAGTTTCTATCACCGCTAATATCTTGAGTTCGTAGCTGCTATACTTTCGTTCGTCATCGGTAGTTTTCCTGCTCATGTAGTACACAGGATGTAGGTAACCATCATTGGGTGATTTTTGCAGTAACACTGCCCCATAACCGTCAATGGAAGCATCGGTGTGTACTTCTGTTTCGAAGTTTGGATTGAAAATACTTAAAACTGGGTTTTGGCCAAGTCATTTTTTTAGTGTTTCAAATGCAACAACCTGTTCTTTACATATTTCGAATCTTTTATTTTGCTTAACGAGGTCACTTAAAGGCTTTGCAGCTAATGAAAAGCTAGGAATAAACTTCCTAAAATAACCAGCAAGGCCCAAAAAACTCTGCACTTTCTTAATAGGCTTCGGCATTTTATATTTTCTAAAGCGTAAATTTTGTTCGGCGATGGTGAAATATTTTGGTTTTCGATTATGTAGCCTAAGAACTCTACTTTTTGTTTAAGGAAATTACACTTTTTCAAATTAATTTTAAGTCCATTGTCTTTGCATATGTTAATTACCTCAATTATATTATTTAGAGCTTATTTTTCTTCACCACCAGGCACTATAATATCGTTTATATAAGGCATTGCGATGCCTCTACGCGTTACTTCTCGAAATATGGCATTAATATATTTTTGAAAAACACTAGGCAAATTTGATAATCCAAACGGAACTTTGCGAAATTGGTACTGTCCATTATGAGTAATGAAAGAGGTATACTTTTTACTAGATTCTGAAATTGGCACGTGGTATCTTTCCTAATAAGCGTAAAGCAAACAGATGTAAAATTAGTCAAGGTGCTGCAGTATTTGTTCTATTTATTACTATTACTATTACTTTACACCAAGGTACAAAACCAGTTTTGAAGATTAAAAAATAAACGATTTATTCGATATCCTAAAAATCAAGATTTAAAAAAAACCGCACATTAATTTATAAAAAAACGGTGAAACCCGGTTCGAAAAAACCGAGCCAATCACCCTAGTATTTAGTTACTGCACTTGGAAGAGCACCGCTGACATGAGAATAAAGCTGGAAAAGTTAACACAGATGCAACAACAGAACTCGGCGTCACACCAACAGCAACAGGAACATTAACCGGCACAGGTGAGTAAACATAATTACATAAATGGCATAAGCACAGCATTAGCAGAATATTTACTTTTCTTTGTTATTGTGTTAGCACTGGCACTGATCGAAGACGGAGAAGCAGTAGAAGAAAACGACGTCGACTTATTCACTTCATTAATTTTAGCAGCAGGTTGCGATGTATTATAAGCATGAGGGCTCTAAGCAGCGGATGCCGGTGAGGTAACAACAGACAAATGATAAAATTTACCAATATTAGACGAGTAAGCTATAATTCCACGGAGATTTTTAAGTTCCGAAGTTAGTAACGATGTGCCAGCATTTCTGCTTTTATTCCGCATAGAGAGTTTCGGCATGCAGAGCATCTAACTTTAGCATTAGCTGTTTCTTATCTGTATGCAAACCATTGAGCAAAGATAACAAAAGCGCATTTGCTGATCATCATTATTTTCTTTTGAAATGGTGAAAGTATTGCTTTTTTGAGAGTCGGGGGAAATTAAATTGACAGTAACTTTCTCAGCCGATACTGCGGATGGGGGGCAGCAAATTATTTTACGGCGCTCAGCAATGTAAACTTTACATAAGAACGGCTTATCGGACCAACACAGTCTAAATGAAAAAAACTTCTTGCATTTAGCACACTGCACTTTGCGTTGAATCTGACCAAATTTTTTCCCGTATAGGAATGGCATTTTAAATTAAACAAATTTGATTTTAGAGGAATATTTTTTTAGAATGATTTCGTAGAATATTTATGGAGAAATATGTAAGTCACTTAGGAGGAGTCACTGATTCTGTATGCACACCATACCAAGACCAATAAATTAATGTTTTTTGGAATATTAGTACATTAGAATAACAATGACGAGCGATCAAAAACACGTAACACTTTTGATACTGAATATCAGACCAACTTACCGGCAGCGATTTAAAGCTGACTTTGTTTTTAGAATTTTCCAGGCAATAGGGAGGTGAGGCCTATCAAAAAAAGAAGTTTTCCTTGCCATTGACCTGAAAATATGGGCGCTCTTCAGATACTCCTAAAACCTTAAACAAATAAAGAAAGTTAGACCGCTGATCACAAATGAAATGGCAAGGTATGCGACCGGTATTTTGTAATTAGGTGATGTCTTCAAAAATTTATTTTTTGACAACAACCCCTTTATACGAACATGGACAAGAAAATATGATAACGAATGAATCCAAGGAATTCCTCCTATTCCTTAGACGATAAGAGTCATTGCGCTGATGCCTATTCTAGGCGTCTCAATTTTCAACGCCGTAATCCTCAACTCCTTTAATTTTATCAAACTTTGGGAACTTTTGCAAATGACTCTTAAGTGCTATTTCATCACACGCAACCGCTACCGCTGGCCAGTCACGCTGTAGAGCAACCGCTACCGCTAACCTAAAAGGATCGAAGAGTTAGCCGAGTGCTACAGCATCCCGTTAGACAAACTCCTCCTAACTCTTCCCGAAATCCTACGCGGGGAAGCCCTGCAATGGTACCGCATACGAAAAGAGCAAATCACATCGTGGGTAGACTTTCGCGCCGAAGTAGAACGCTTCCAAGGATTATATGTTGGCATTACAAACGTTGATACGCCAGCACCCGACGATTGGCAAAGAGGATCATCTGGAGCGTAACTACGATGGGCTGCGCGTGGAGTACCGCCTCTTCATTAAGCGGTCTGAATTTGCATCAATAGAAGAGCTCATGGAACTCACGGATGAGATTTAGCTTTTGAAGAACGAGGAAGCCAATAAAAACAGACCAGCAATGCACAGCATAGTTCCCTTAAGTGGAGGGTACAGCGATGCAAAAGGAAGGGCCACCACCGCCGATATTGCCGAGGAACCAAGAGATTGTTCTGCTCTCGATGTGGTTATGCCAACATCCTCTCCAGGAACTGCCGATGTGACACCACCAACCCACATGATGCTGAGCCACCCACCCAAATGCAACCCTTATTTGGCCCACTACTAGGCCGGACTGTTGAATAATTTTGGCATCATTGTTCAAAAAATTTGCTGCACTGTCTACTGGTTTGACAGCTTATAATTTCAATTACGAGGACGGTTTAAAAAATCAGTGACCTTTTGATTATCTTCTTGACTTGAAACAAAAATGAAAAATAAGTGAATTTCGTGTGCTGATTAATCATTATTTTTTGCGTAAAAAACCCATCACCGAAACCAAGGAAAGGCTTCGCAAATACGATAGGGACACTGCCATCAATTTCAATGGTTAAGAAGTGGGCTCTCTTGTTGTCGTATCAGCACAAGTGACGACGAACTTTTAGCTCGCCCAAAAGAGGTCGTTACACTAGAAATCGTCGATAAAATCTATGGAAGGATTTTGGATGACCGGAGAAGGAAAGTACGCGAGGTGCCTGAGCCTGTACGCTCTGAACGGATACATGACATTTTGCACGAATATACTGATATGAAGAGACTTGGGTCAAATAAAGAGGTCTTCATAGAAACAAACGCCTGTTTTGAGAAAGAATAAAATAGTTGGAAAACGCAGGAATCAGTGTACAGAGTTAAAAAGCGATTATTTTAAGAAATAAAACGATTTCTGCCGAAAAAATATTATTTATTCAAAAAGTCACAGATTTATCGTACAATATTTGTAAACAAAGGAAATCAAATTAAAGAAATGAAATCTTGGCAAAATGATGTAACACCACCATTATATGTACATATGTATATACAATTGTATGTAAAAATGTATTTTCACAAACATTTTTGAATATAATCAAAAATATATTTTGATTCAGAAGTAAATAAACAAATGCCAATTAAACTTAAAGTTTATTAAACACTATAATGAGAACACTTGACAGTTGTTCAGAACATAGTATTAGAATAACCTTTATACAAAAATACTTATTAGTAGTTACACACATACTAGGTATAAAAAAGTAAAATTTACATTTATTTTCTTTGCTTTAATAAGAATGCAAAACATATTGCAATCTAAATTGTTAGTCTAAATAATATCATATAACATTCTAAATAGTGGCCGCTGTGGTTGAGTTGGTAGCGGTGCGTGCTATAACTCGATATGCTGGTGAGATCGAGGTTCGAATCTCAGTCAGGGCAAGCAAAATCTTATTAATAGAAAAAGTTTTTTCTAAAAGCGGTCACCCCTCGGCAGGCAATGGCAAACCTTCGAGGGTATTTCTGCCAAGAAAAAGCTTCTCATTAAATACATCTGCCGTTCGGAGTCGGCACAAAACTGTAGGTCCCTCCATTTGTGATATAATATAAAGACGCACACCACAAATGGTAGGAGAAGATCGGCCAAACACTGAGCTACATATATAGTGTAAGCGCCAAAATTATAATATATTATAACTTTATAAATATACTATGTATATTTTTAAAAACTTTTTCAACTACATACTTGTCTTAGGGCCAGTTTTTCAGTGCTGGTTTAAACTCAGTATAAACTAAGTTTAGTTAAACTCAGATTATATTTAAACTTAGTTTCCTTGCGCTCAATTAAGTTTGTTGCAACCAACACGAACAGCGAGAACAACGGTTTAAACTTAGTTTAAACTCCGTTTAAAGTTGACTTAAAAACAGAGTTCAATTTGCTCTGAAAAACTGGTCCTCAGAAAACATGTTATAAAATAAATACCTATTACTAAAGAACGTAAATCCGATGGTGCCGTCCAACTGGAAGAGTTCACCACATGCTTTGATATGCTGTCCGCACGAAAGAAGCAGTAGACCATATTTTCGCCGGCTAGTTTGCGATCAAAACAAATGTAAATAAGAGTGGATTTTTAAGTGCTGCTTGTTTTTATTAAAAATCCAATTAAAACCAGAGATATTGTGAAAAAGAAAGTAATAAATGTGCTGTTGTGAGTAAAATTATCGAGGTATGAAAGCGTAAAGTGCCAAAATTTTAAATACATGAAAAATTTAGGAAAATGTAGCAAAAATTATAATAAACTATGAAATTATGGTTTGGACGCGTAGTGATATAACATGATGGAATAATGAAAGGTGTTGTACGTTGTGACAGCGCCAGTTTGAACGCCCTTAGCTCAATGTTGTATTTTGGAAGTATTAGAGAAACGGGAATAAAAGAAGGCCGTTCTTAGAAAAAAGTACAAATGATTGAAGATATTTACATAAAATTTAACCAAAATGATTGGAATATTATAAATTTTATATGAAAACTGACAAAAAAAATTAATAACATAATTTGTATTTAAACAGTACAAATGTTTAGTGTTTTTGGATGCCAAATTAAAAAAGACAAACTTCTTCGATAATGATTATTCTTCAGAAAATAATGTGAAATGTTCAAATATGACGCAAATGCATTCAAACCGTACCAACAACATAACAATGTTTATCCAGCAATTAACTTTTTTTCGGAAAAGTTTTCCCACATTAATATAGTTTATTTGTTCATGAAGAAACTGAAAGTAATCCTCAATGGTTATGAGCATAAAAGCACTGAAGGCGGAATTTTTACAAAAAAATGCTAATTGATAACTGAAAAAGCAGATATATACAGGTCCATGGAGTTCCTTTAGCATTTATGGTATAATTATTAGAATACAACATCTATAGGTTAAATTGAACATAAAATTAGCTTGTTCCAAAGACGAGCGGAGAAAACGAAAAATTGACGTTGACGAGACGATCGAGTCGGTTGAAGGCGGAAGAGAAATAGGAGTATCTTTATGACGATGATTTTATGGAGAACTATTTTTGATACTTTATCAAAAACGGACATTAGAATACAACATCCATAGGTTAAATATATTTTTGATACTCTATCAAAAAACGGATATTTTTTTTTCTTGCCACTAAAATATTGTATTGGAAATGCCAATAAAATGGTTTATCCTGTCTTCCGAAATGAACCCCAGAGCATTATTCCACTTAATAATTTAACAAATAATTTTTACAAAAACTTATTCAAATTCTCGCTTTTAGAAAACCAATTATAAACAAATGAGAAAAATTATCCAAAATGTCAAAACAATCGATAATACATATTATAAGTTCCACATGAAAAACTTAATTTTCTGCTACAATTCAACATTTTTTTTGTACAAAACGGGTAACCAAATTCCGCAAAGGAACAACACAGCTTCTAAGGGCGTTCAAGATGGCTTATTTAGAGCGAGAAGTTGCTAACGTACAACACCTTTCATTATTGCATCATGGTGATATAAGTGTTTTAATAATATATCGAATGTTCGGAAGAGATTGGGAACCCGAAATCGATGAACAAATTAATTTGTTTTTTTGCAGATAAAGTATACACCATGAGGAAAAACTTTTTACAATGTTTTAATGTGCATATATTGATGTTGCTTAGAAAATTTTTCAGGACTTTACATCGAAAATTATAGTTAAGATGGCACCTGGTACAGGGTATCGCAATAATCTAGTTTTCGTCTTAAAAAAAATGCACTGGTCTATCGTAGGGATTTTCTATTATATGGATTTGTTACGAAATTACAATTATGTGAAGGAAAAATGGCTTTTTTACACCTGTTTACATTACATTAATGAACACAAACTGAAGCAAATGCAGATGGTCTCGTGGTCAGTTCTGTCGAGAAAGAAATTTTAAAAGAAAAGATTTGGATTAGAATTTTGAATTACAAAGTTTGTATTTGTATTTAGGATTTAGGAAATTGAACATAAATGAATGATAAAAGGATTCAACTTACGCTTAGATTTTGGCGTAACGCTGTGTCAGCTGCTTGGTCCTTTGAAGAGCAAAAGTGGATAAAAACGCATTTTTTTTGGACATCCCACCGTTTCCCCCGTGCGTAAAGAAAAATACATGCCTCTTAGTAAGAAGCATTTGTTAATGGTTGGGTGGCGAGCTGGTGGGAGAGGATGTTGCGGAACTGTTTGGGAGCCAAACCAGTTTAACTATAGGTCTGAAGACCAGTCCCTTTTCGGTACGAATGTCCACAACCCATTTAATCTGACACCGTTATCGCACGCACAAGATGCGTTAAACACTATCCGTACTTTTGTGGAAGTACTTTCAGGTTTACTAACCGCATGATGGGGTAAGTAAAAGTACTCGTTCGGACCTTCTGTGAGAGAATGCCTCACCTAAGTCATGTGCCCTAACTGCTTGTATTCTCCAAGCACTCTGGAATACTCCTCTTGTAAGGAGGGGTTTTTTGCTAGCCTAACGTCACTGCGAAAACACTGAGAAAACGCGGTTCTTTTGGAACACTCTAGCGAAATATCTTGCGGAAAGTCATGATGAAAAGGGAGAGAGACCATGTATCTACTCGCGCAGTGGTATTTTTGAATACCAAACATCCTCCTCAGTTGTGTGAGTTATACTACGTGGAATGTCATCCAGTTCCCAGAAAGCACTGAGCTGTTTATCCAACGCGAATTCATTGAAAAAGGAGACGCACAAAGTGGTTGATTTCTCCTCATTAGTCCGTCCAGTCCAGAGCTAGCAATGAGCCCAAGGTGTCCTTACGCAAGCCATTTAGTAAGATTTAAGGATAGACGTCTCTTCCGGGAACCACGTCGACTGGTTCGTTGGCGAAGAAACGCTTAGCCGCCGATGTTTTCACCTTCACTTTATGGTAAGTAAGCAGAATAGGCTTACTTGTGCTTTTTCTTTGCTAATGCCTGCGGCATGGGTACCTAGAAATTCTAATTAGGCTCGCTTTACTTTACCCCACACCCCTTTTACCTCATTTTTTTTTTTTAATATACAACGGTTTGGTTTTGCTCCGTTGAGGCAAACAAACGAAAATCTGTTTCGAATCCGATGAGTGAATCGGTCAGCTGTTGAAAACTCGCCATTTATTGACTATATTACTTGAAATTGTTTAAGAACTGGATAAAGAAAGAAAACTCCAAGAAAAGGTGCAAAATATTTGAATGAAGATAATTGATTAAAGGTAAATGTTGTACGTAGTACCGAAAATTATTGGATAATAACAGAGGAGCCTGTGAACGCACTGTGTTATTTCCTTTACTATTGTATGTGGTATTCAAGCAATTAATCCGCAAAAAATCACTTTTAATAAATTTGAGTGGTCGGTTTCTTTAAAATATGTATACGTACATAACTATTTTACTTTTTTTAACATTTTTTCAATCAAAAAAAAGCCTAAAATGATGGTAAACGGAAAGAGATGATGGAATAACACACACAAATAACACACTAAAAATACCTTTCAGAGTGGTATTGAAATACGAAAATTTAACATGTGGAACAATAACAACAAGTTTAAACTAGTTTATTCTAATAAGCGATACGACGAAATACGAGATACGACAGTGCTTGTGAACTCCCTAAATATAATATAATTTGGGCGCTACACTATACTTTTACTTTTAGGATAAAAAAACTTTGGTACATTCAGCCGTTCTAAATTCGCCGCAATTTGTGAACTTCTGGTTTGTTTTGATCATCCGTATTATTAACGATAATTTTTAATTTTTGTGCACAATATTATGCGAACGCTAAATGGCTATCACTTTCACTTTTTATTTTGTTTTATATCGGAAATATTGCGAAAGGTGATTTTTTGTAAGTAAATTCAATTAAAATGTTAATATGCAAATCAGATCTACTATTGGAATACTTCAAGTACCGCAAACGGATATTGTTGCTGGTGTGTGGACATATGTATGTATGCAATTTGTACCGTCGTACGTGTTATTTTTCTAAAGCGCCGCTAGCAATAGGTTTTTTGTTTTAAAATTTTTTTTTATATTATCATTTCCAAATATGGTTTGCCATTTTTCGATTAGTAGAGTTCACAACCAAATAATGAAAAAAAAAAATGTTCCCCCTATATCGACAAACCATATGTAAACTGATAAGCAAATATCGATAAACAAAAACTTCCTTAAACCTACCGCATGACCCTGCATCTGACTTCCGCATGCATGACTTCTTTTCCTTGCAGTTGTTAACACCGCCTTCACCTGGAATTTGAAAGGGTTGTCCGATCACTTAAACCTCTCAGTGGGGCTTAGTACCACCAATAGGGCAAAGGTAGGGTGAGTTCAGAGCAGCCGAGAATAGGAACGCGCGTTAACTTTATCCGTACGTCCGGGCGTTTTTAAAAAAAATCCTTTACACGATTAAATAAGACAATTTGGTTTGGGCTATTAAATCAGACTGAATTTACTTTCACTTATTCATATTAATCAAAGCTTACAATCTAATACATATTTGCTTAAACATAATCTACTACTGTGTACTTAAATGCTGACTAAGTGGTTCACATCATATTGGTCAACAACATTCTGAATTTTGGATATATTATGATTTTCTTTTGCACCTTTTGTGTTATATTTTACCAAAGCAAAGGAAATGGTGTCATATTACTTTTATTAATTTCCTGTTTCTGGCTAATTTGATTAAGAAATTCTTATCAGGTTCGTTACCCGTTACTTGGTTATTCATATACGTAACTACTCCCCTTTTTAGATTAGAATTATCCTGAATTCGTTTATTCAAATTTAATTTGACATATCTATGTTTCGTTATTAAGATTGCAATTGCTATTATTACTAAAATTGCGACAAATATATTACACCCGTATATTACTTTACCGTGAAATTTTAAATTAGAAATACTTTTAAAATGTATTTTATTTTCTCCATCTATTTGATCTAATGTTATTTTTTCTGTGAAGTTTTTAATATCTTCGTACTTCTTGTTCAAAATATTTCCTTCGGCTGTTTCGAATAAATTGGAGAAGTAATAATCATTAATTTTTATTGAAGAATTGCTGAATTGGATTACATAATTTCCGCTAAGGGTAGTTTGATTTTTGTTACATGTGTTGTTAACTTTTTAACAATGATTTATTTTTCATCTAACTCTATAATTTCCAATTCTTTGTTTGTTATTAGTTTACAACTCTTCGTTATTATACAATGGAAGCTGAGTTTTAATTGTATAACATGTTTATTTTCCTCAAATCGCATAGTTTTGTTTTCATAAGTAAATACTTCTTCTATTTTTGCTTCAATTCCTTTCTGATTTTTATTTGGTATTGGTAAAATTTTTCTTATTTTAGCTTGTATTAAAGTTTTTGGTATTTTAATGCCAAGTATCAAATAAGTGTTATTAAAAGTTGATGTTCCTAATTGCACGTATGTATTTAATGTGTTGGAATATTTGGGTTAATAATCCCATATTTTGCTGAAATTACATTATTTTGAATTTGTTCTATTTTATTTTTTAACAATTGAATTTTTGTCATTTGCTCTAAATACATATTTTGTTCATGTTCTTCGTCTATCATTTTATTTATGACATTAAAGCCTTTTCCAATTTCTATTCTATCACTTCTTACAATATTCTTTATTTGTTCTAACGCTAAATTAAAATATTCGTTTACGTGTATTTGTTCGGTTATTGTCTCGTGTCTCGTCTGTCCTAAGAAGATGATTTTGAATTATCTGTCTATCATTGTCGTCCATTGTACCGAACTTCCATTTAGATACGCTGCCTACTGCCTTTACTAAACCTCTTGCTTTTCTTTTTGCTTTTGGTATTAACGTCATTAACTTACATATTTCTTGCTTCTAACAACTCTGAATGTAATATGTCCTTGTTGTTCGTTTTCAATAGAATAATATTGTCCGTCATTTCGTTAATTATGCTTTCCATTTCTTCTATGTCTATTAAGTGTACTACTATGTATGTCTGTACCCTTGACTATTTCTTGTGTTCCCATTTGAATGTCTATGAATCCTAGCTGGTCCGTTACTTCCCTAGATGTCAGTAATCCCTTAATCGGTAGTGTACATGTCAATATCATTACTACTATCAGCTGGAATATCTGAAAATTTCAATGGTTTTTTAATGTTAGAAAGGTGAACATTTTATAGATTTCCCTTTGTTCACTCCGTTCGCCCATTCGGCAACTCTTACCACTTTCGTCAAAAAGCTCTGCTCACAACTTCGAATTTTCTGAAGTTCGTGAGAGAGCCGATGATGGTTCTTCTCTGCAAAGATTTTAATAAAACATTTTCTAATACACCTCATCATTTGGTCCTTCAGCCCGTATTTTCCACAGGCAGTATTTTAAACATACATACACGGAACATAATTGGGCGGAATACATAGACGCGCATACATACATACCTACATAAAACTTACAACAACAACAATCAAACACACAAACAACAGGTAACATTGTAAATTAAAAAGAAAGGTGCAATTAACATATTTGATTTGCATTTATAAGCGGTGAAAAATTAAATCTGAGCGAAGTAGAGCCTAAAACATATTTTTATTGCTTTGCTTTTGCATATATAAAAATATTAAGGTAGCAAAGACTATTCTTTGTTAGTATACTTCGATAAGTACAATACCTTAAATTATATTTCTCATATATTAAAAATAAGCCGCTCCTTTTTATTTACATACCAAATATGTACATACATATCTGTACATAATATATACATACACATATACCCCACATATAAATCTTAAATTTATTTTATATGTATGTTCATAAAAATTTGTTTTTCTCTCGTCTTTGCGCCGAATTAAATTTCATATATTTAACTAAACAGCATATTTGCACTCGCCTTTAGAGTGCTGCAGTACATAAACATATGTATTTACATATATACATATTTACTAGGCTACAAGCGGTAGCTGGTAAATTAAAATAAGAGAAAAGACGAGAGAATTTGTTTTCCCCGCTACCGAAATTACTCTTAACTCGAAAAAAAAATTTCAAGAGTTTCTCTCGCGCCCCTTTTTTTGCATTAAATTTGCGCTTACCATATATGAAATATATACATACATATTTATATGTCCGTGCATATAAATTATGTATATTGCCGCTACAATTAGCGAATATTAAATAGCAATACATAAAACATATATATGTATGTATGTATATGCGCGAGTGAAAATAAGAGTGTAAATAACAAAAAAAAAATAACAAAAAAACAAACAAATCAGTAGTTAAGAGCTGCAGAATATTAGTGCAATAAAAGGGCAGCGCAGCAGTGATTGAGAGCAGCAGAACTTTGGCACAGCAGAGCAGCAGAATAGCAGTGTGGGAGCAGCGCAGCAGCCACAGGCATACGGCATAGTCTGACCAAAGGAAAATAGCGGGCATATATATGACAGCGGGCTCATCCCGGCAAAAAAGTGAGCAAATTAATAAATTTTAAAATTTATAAGAATATCTAAAATTTTTTTTGTGTGGTTAAATTTTGAAATTGAAATATATTTTGTGAAATTAATTGTATACCGGCAAGGAACAGCAAATACAATTATTTTAAAGTGCATTTTGATGTGTTTGCTCTAGCCGACTTGAAAGTTGCGCTTATATACGAGTACCAACCTATGTATAACAAAGTGCATGTTCATATGTAAGTGCATGTACATATAATTGCAAGTGCATTTGTTGTAGCGGTTAATTAACCATTGGCACAGTGTTTGAAAGGAAGTAAAATGAGTGAATAATTTATAAAAGTTTAATTTTAAAAATAAATCGAATTTTTTATTTTTGATTTTTTGTGACTTGTTAATATTCAATTCAATGTTTGATAAATAAATTTAGAATATTTTTGTTTGCGAAAAAAATTTAATTCGCGGCATAAATTCGATAAATTTAAGCGATACTAATTTCAATATTCATTTAAAATTAAAATTTGTGAGTGTTTCAAATTTTCAAAAGAATTTTTCAAATTTTATATTTGACCAATACTGTGCTGCAACCTCGCAATTTCAGTCAGCATCAAGTAAATACTTTATTAAATATTTTTATAAAGGTTTTTGGTTATCGATCATATATCGATACAACTATATATGAGTATTTATTTTGGCTTTCTGAATTTAAAATTAATTCATTCGGACTTTCTGGTGCCTGTGCTGTGGTGAAATAATAATATTAATTTTTTTTTTTACTTTTTTTTATTCCGCCAACTTTTTTTGAATATAATTTATATTGAGCAACATTTTTGTTATATTTTTACACTTGCGTTGCGTGTCAAGTCGATCATTTATCGAACATTTTGACAATTTATTAAATTTTTCTGGAACTTAATTTACATTTTAAATATTTCTGTGGGGATTCCGATCATTTATTGATCTATTTATTCACGTTTGAATAAACAACCGCTAGTCGATTTTTCGCAATAAAATTTAATTAATTGATTTAACATTTTAAATAATTTTTTTTTTGATTGCTTTGCCGTTTAACAACTTTTCAATTCTTCTGAAATTACAATGGCATTGACAAATAAATTTTATCGCGGCAGATGCGCTTTTGGAATTTGAAGCAAACATTGCGCCTACAGTCGAAAATCAAAGTACTTTCTCCCTTGAAATTCAGCAAGAGGGGTTAAAGTCACTTTGGGCTGAAGTAAAGGCTGGCTATAAAAATTTTTTGTCTGAAATAAGTTCAGCGGGTAATAAGAATGCAGTTGAATCTATCAAGCTCAAATACTCAAACTGCTATCAAGCATATGTTTGTTGCGGAGCTATGATGGGTGAACAAATTCATAACCTGACGACGTTCAACCAAAATACAAATTCAACGATAATTCAACCTGGACGGTTGGTTGAACCGCCAGTGCTGCCTAGTCTACACCTGCCCCCAAGCGATACCGAAATATTTTATGGTGACTATTTACAATGGCCCTCATTTAGGGACATCTTCACCGCTATTTATCGGAATAACGCGCGATTATCTTTGGTGGAAAAACTTTTCCACCTTAATCAAAAAACTCGAGATGAGGCGAGGGAAATAGTTCAAAAGGCCCCCCTCACTAATGATGGGTTTGCGTTAGCTTGGGCGAACTTAAGTGATAGGTATGAAAATAAAAGAATTTTAATAAACTCGCAATTAAAAATATTATTCAATCTGCCACATATCTCCTCAGAGTTTGGGACAGCGCTAAAGAAAATGCAGCGTGAAATTAATAGTTGCATTTCAGCACTACAACTTCAAGGCATAAGCGTTGAACATTGGGATGCAATTTTCACATATTTGTGTTCACCCAGGCTCCCAGAAAATACGCTTGCTCTATGGGAACAGACTCTGAAAACAAAAACGGAGATTCCAAAGTGGGTGGACTTAGATGCATTTCTGACCAACAGGTTCCAAACTCTTGAAACAGTTTCCGATCTCAAGGGTAATTCTAACGTCCACCTCAAACTTAGTATGGCAACAAACAATACTCGGCCAAATAACTTCAGGCCGTATAATAATATACAAAATAAGAAAATAAATACGCATCATGTTAAGATAAATAATATAAGATTCAAAGTTTGTTCTTCTCAGGCTCATATACTAAAGACTTGCCAAAAGTTTTTAGAAATGAGCCCGAATGCAAGGCTTTCTGCCGTCAGAAAGTATCACCTCTGCATTAACTGCCTATCAGATGCGCATGAAATAAACGACTGCAAGAGTAGTTTTACATGTGCAAAATGCAGAAAACGGCATCATACCATGCTCCATAGAGATCAAAGTGAGGAACCTTCTACCTCAAGTTCTCAACAGACTTCAACTAAGTCTCATACGGCGTCCATAAAAGCTAATACTTTAAATTGTCCTGTTGACAAAAATAGAAGTATGCTACTTGGGACTGCTATGGTGACCATTTGTCATCAAAATAACACACATACTGTCAGAGCCTTGATAGACTCAGGATCTGAAGTCACATTTGTCTCTGAACGCTTACAAAAGCGCCTGAAGTTGCCAAGTAAAGGTATATCTGCACAAGTATCGGGTCTAAACGAAGCCATATCTGGAAAAGTTCAAAAGGTATGTACCTTTAGTATTGGCTCCCCACGTAATAGATTTTCGCATAAAAGGGGATGCCTTAGTACTTTCAAAGCTGACGGGTTCGCTGCCATCGCATTCGATCAGTGAAGCAATCTTAAAAACGTTGCCTGATTTACCATTGGCAGATAATAACTTATTTAAAATTCAACCAATTGACTTGTTAATCGGTGGGGATCTTTATTCAAAAATCATTCTGAATGGAGTAAAGACAAATATCCTTGGCTCACTGATTGCTCAACGTACGGTGTTTGGATGGATTTTAACCGGACCCGTACCAAGTGGAAGGAACCTTAAACCAACAAATTATGTCACTTATTTCAATGAGGTCTCATTAGATCAACAACTCACAAAATTTTGGGAGTTGGAAGAAGTACCAAAGACCAAGCTGCTAACGGTCGAAGAAGAACAGTGCGAACGACTCTACACAGATACCACCTTTCGCAATAATGAGAGAAGGAATGTAGTTTCGCTCCCGTTCAAAATCTTACCTCCAAATGCACACATAGGCTCCTCTCGCCATATCGCTTTGAGACAATTTCTCAGAAGTGAAACGTCTTTGTGCAAAAAACCCCTAATAGAGGAGGAATATAATAACGTACTTCGAGATTATGCTGATTTGGGTCATATGCATGAAGTCAAATATATTAAAAGTGAAGAGTCTTCGAACTCTTACTACCTTCCACACCATGCTGTGCATAAACCAGACAGCACTACTTCAAAACTGAGAGTGGTTTTCAACGGTTCTTTACCCACATCTAATGGAGTGAGCCTGAATGATGTTCTTCACACTGGTCCCGCTCTCCAAACTGATTTGACTATTTTTGGTTGTTAAGTGGCAATTATTTAAATATGTTTTTAATGCCAATATCGAGAAAATGTACCGGCAAATAATCGTGAACCCGCAGCACACCGTATATCAAAGAATCCTCTTAAGAGAGGACGGGGAGATCAAGTACTTTCAGTTGGACAGAGTCACCTTCGGTCTTAATTGTGCCCCTTACCTGGCAATCCGCACCTTGTTGCAACTCGCCAAGGACTCCAAATTGAATTACCCCCTAGCATCGGAAATCCTCAGCTCTAGTACATATGTAGATGATGTATTAGCTAGTGCACATGATGTACCCGAAGCAGTAAAATCACGAGATCAGCTTATTGAGGCCTTAAACTCGGCAGGTTTCCCACTCAGAAAGTGGACTTCAAACAACAAAGAAATTATGTCAGGCCTGCCGAGCAACCACCTGCTAGCTTCTGATTTTCTGGAATTACACAACTTCAGCGAAGCTAAGACTTTAGGTATCCGATGGAATGCTAAAACGGATCAGTTCTATTTTATGGCAAAATCTTTGGACAAAAAATATTCGTTTACGAAATAAAAATGTTGGTTAAGCCCAATAACCATAGTAGCAAAGATGCTAATGCAACAAATCTGGTGGGAACAAACAAATTGGGATGAGAAAATAAATCCAAAGACTCTCAGTGAATGGCAGACGTTTTTGGATAACTACCCCCATATTAATTTTATAAAAATCCCCAGATATGTTAGTTATACTCCAAACTGTCAAATACAGTTTCATGGATTTTGTGACGCCTCAGAAAAGGCGTACGGGGCTGCTATATATATTCGGGACAGGACACTAGTTTGAATGTTCAAACTCATTAGCTTCTCGCAAAAACAAAAGTTGCTCCTGTCAAAATCATTTCTATACCCAGACTAGAGCTAAGTGGAGCTGTTCTCCTCGCGAAAATGGCAGATTTTCTCCTGTCAAAAATGGGTATAGAAAGCCAAGGGTTGTACTTCTGGACCGATTCCACAATTGTTCTCGCGTGGCTTAGAAAACCACCTTGTTCGTGGTATACAGTTGTAGCCAACCGCGTTTCCAAAATTTCGGAAAGCACAATGATCGAGAAGTGGAATCATGGAAGTTCTGAGGGTAACCCGGCAGACCTCGCTAGTCGTGGTCTTTCTCCTCAAGAGTTAGAAGAGAGTCATCTTTGGTAGCATGGTCCCAAATGGCTTAACCTCAGCCAAGAAATCTGGCCAATCTCTCAGCCCAAGGATTTTGAATCCACACTCGAATCTGAAGCTATTCGAGTTCATACAGCTTCAGTCCTTCCATTTGAAGATATCTTAGCATGCATTTCCAGCTTTCCAAGGGCCATTCGAGATATTGCTCGAATCTTCTGGTTCTTTAAGCGGGTTCATCCTGCACATAAAGAACTCTCCAATTCTTCTTCCATCACTCCTGGTGAGGTTAAATTCGTTCAATCAACCCTTATCCAATTCTCCCAAAGAGCGCATTATGCCTCTGAATATTCGGAGTTAGAAAATAACAAGCCTGTGGGAAAAAAGTCTACGATACTATCGTTGACCCCATATATTGACGACAGTGGACTTCTAAGAGTCAGTGGAAGACTGAATAATGCCCCTTCAATGAGCTTTGATGAACGGCACCCAATAATATTGCCGTATAATTGCCATTTCTCTAAACTAATGGTAAACTTCATTCATTTGGTCTCGATCCACGGTGGCAACCAGCTAGTCCTGCGTCTTTTACGCATGCTATATTGGCTGGTAAAAGCAAAAAACCTCATTAGGTCTACTATACACAACTGCAAAACATGTGTTTTGTATAAAAAACGGGAACAACCGCAGCTAATGGCTGCTCTCCCGGCATCTAGAACGCAAATTTCGAGACCATTTGAAACAACTGGTGTCGATTTCACAGGCCCATTTGATGTAAAAAACTTTACAGGTCGAGCTTGTTTAATAACAAAGGGCTATGTGTGTGTCTTTGTCTGCTTTTCTACAAAGGCCATACACCTTGAAGCCACAAGTGACCTTTCAACTGCCTCGTTCATGGCAGCTCTGACACGATTTGTCTCTCGCCGTGGTTGTCCCAACCATATATATTCAGATAATGTCACAAACTTTGTTGGCGCCTCAAGAGAAATCAAACGAGACGTAAAGGCATTCCTTAAAATATGGCCTGAAGCCATCTCCAGTAACCATAGTTTTGCAGAAATCAATTGGCATTTCATTCCTGCAGGGGCTCCTCATATGGGAGGTTTATGGGAAGCAGGAGTAAAAAGCTTCAAAGCCCACTTTCGGAAAATCACGGGTTCGATGAAGTACACGTTCGAAGAGCTTTCCACTCTATTAGCTAGAATCGAAGCGTGTTTAAATTCTCGCCCCATAAGCTCAATGTCTGAAAATATTAATGACTTTTCACCCCTTACAACAGGAAACTTTCTGGTAGGTGCACCTATTCTTGCAAAAGCCGAGCCAGAAATCAATGATAACCCTATATCATTGGTCAAAAGATGGCAAGAATTGAAAGCTATGAACCATATGTTCTGTAGAAGATGGAAATCTGAATATTTGTCAGAACTCCAAAGGCGGTATAAATGGAAGTATCCACAGAAAAACCTAGCTGTTAGCGACTTAGTAATTATTCGCGAAGAAAATATACACCCATTCTTTTTACACGGTAGATACGTTCCTCAGAAATCCGTGTAAAAAGAAACCGTGTAAAAAAAGATGCGTTTCCTATAGTAAAATGGGGGATACGTTCCATGTGATTTGAAAACCGTGTAAGATGAAATAAAGAACTATATTTACTTCGAATAACCGTGTAAAAAATGTTGAAAACTATAGAATTTGAGATATGCATACAAATTGTATGTTTATATCGCATTTGATTGAGCATTAAAACTTAAAATACATGAAAAATTGGTAGAGCAAGCAAACAACAAAAGAAATCTGTTAATCCAGAATTAAGAACAGAAAAATTAGAATAGAAATAAAGAAAAAATATTTACATAGCTACATAATTATTCGTCGGTGCTATGTATGTTCATTTCAGCAATGGTGCCAAGTGTTGTAAAAACAAAAATAATTACAAAACAGTGATTTTGAAACCGTACTATATAAAACAATTTTTACAAAAAAAATTTTTTCCAACCGTGTAACTTCAAATCCGGGTAAAAAGAAACCGTGTAAAAAGAGAGTTGGGTGTACCTCCAAATGAGTGGAGATTAGGTAGGGTAGTAAAAATTCATCCCGGACCTGATACTAAAGTAAGAATAGTCGACGTTCAAACCCAACGAGGCATAATTAGTAGACCAGTAGTCAAACTAGTTGTTTTACCAAATGAAACTCACTAAATGTAAATATTCTAAACTAATGTTATTTTCTCATTTAGAAAAATGTCTCAAATCGATTGTGGTCTCTGCAAAGCTAATCACCCTCTACGCTTGTGCACCGAGTTTCGCCGAATGACTCCCGAACTCCGGTTGAGAACGGCGCTAATGTATCGCTATTGCAGCAATTGTCTCGCTGCAACCCATACAATAAGCGAATGTGACAGTGTGATCCGGTGCAAACGATGCGGAAAGGCTCAACACACGATGCTGCATAATGACGTAGTCGATGACGTAATAGATGAAGACGTGGTTGAGCTTTTCTGGGCACAACAGATGGATCTAGAGGACGAGTTGTTAGCAGAAATCGAGGCTGACAAGCAGAAAGAAGCACCGCCCACTATGACGACTGATGACGCACTCGCACACCCATTACGACCACCGCTCAATAGGACGCTGCCAACTTCTCGACAACCTCAGCGCAAACCACTTGCTCATGATCGAGCCAGACTCTACTCGTGTCGTCGACTTAAGTGAGCTGGTAACTTCCGATCGGACTGGCGGCATGGAAACGACCGACTGAGACTCGATTCGTCTCAGCGGCGTAGCCCGGACTGAACGGGACTCGACTCTTCTCGTCGGCCACCCCAGCCGAAAAGAAGGCGCGGTCAAGGTGCTCGTCGAAGGATAAATGCACGAACTATAATTGAGCTGCGAGCAGCAGCCCTTCCTTGGCAGCAAATGTTGGCGCTATCACCAACGGCTTTAGTGAAAATACGTGCTGCTCATCGTTTTTCCGTGGTTCGTGCGGTGCTTAATCCAGCAAGTCCGGCGACCAGCATCTGTGATGAAACCATGGCAAGACTTCGGCTCCGCACTCAAAGACGTGGCGGCGGTCGAGTGTGCGATATCACGCTACGCAGCAATCTTGGCGCACAGGATGAAATATCAGTCTGCGCGAAGGTTGAACACATCATCCCGACGCCGACTCCACTGCGCTAATTAGCACAACACTCAGTGGGAGTTTTCAAAAATTTTAGGCTAGCCGACCCATCGTTTTATAAGGCATCACCGATCCAAATGGTACTTGGAGCTGACCTTTACGCGAGGTTGATGCAGCCTGGTACGATGCCTCCCCTGGTAGCAGGTCAATTGGTCGCCCAAAATACGCTGGTGGGATTTTGTAATCTCTGGCGTTACCCAGTAACACACTGCAGCCGATTAGTTTTAAGGAAAAAATTAATTGTTATTTATGAATTTGAATTTTAATCAAAATTGTTATATATAAGTTGCAAATGAAAATAATATATGAATTGTAAATGGTAATATGCGCTTTTCGCAGTAATACTGCAAGGCGGGCGGAATGTTCACTCCGTTCGCTCATTTGGCAACTCTTACCACTTTCGTCAAAAAGCTCTGCTCACAACTTCGAATTTTCTGAAGTTCGTGAGAGAGCCGATGATGGTTCTTCTCTCCTCACAGACGATAAACGGTGGTAAGTTGAGTTCCTGCAAAGATTTTAATAAAACATTTGCTAATACAATTTGTATGCTTTTTATTTTCACGCCCCACATTGGTCTGAAAGTTGAATCTAGCTGGCCAAAAGTCGGCTTCTCGATTTTGAATCATAGGGGACATCATTTTAGGGGTTTTCGGGGTCGCTGATTACGAATCCGTTATCAAAATTTCAAAATTCAAAATGGCGTATTCAAAATGGCGACAATTTTGATAAAATTTTTGGTGATGATTGTTCATAATATTTTTCAATGGGTTTTTGGGGTCGCTGATTACGAATTCAATATCGAAATTTCAAAATTCTAAATGACTGATCTAAAATGGCGACATATTTCAGGAAATTTTTAAATACATGTGTTAATAATAACATTTTATGGGCCTTTGAAGTCGCTTATTACGTACAAAATACTCAAATTTAAAAATTCGATAGTTCAACTCAATATCGCATGGCAGAGAAGTTCAAAAATATTTTGATGTAAATTTTGTTTAAAATTCAAACCTCATCATTAACTCATTAACAGACCTTACCTTGAGGTTAGATACCGTTCGATATAAGTGGTGAAGCTCGACGTTTATTATTGGGTTTTTCGCCTGTCTTTGAATGGTCCTGTAGAATATTTATCTCACTACCTCCTTCTGTAGTTCAATGCTACTTATCGTGAATAGCAAGTATTCTATGCTATGTAAACAGTCTTCATTAGTTCATGTCTGCGGCTGTTGTTGTCTTCCGTTCTGCTCCGTAGTTCCAGGTACGCTTGCCGCATTTGTTCCAGTTGTTGCTCCCTTCTTGCAAGCTACTCCACGGCGGGCATTTGAATCTGTTCGTTAGCCATTCTCCTTTGCTCGAAGATTTGTTGCCTTTTTGAATAAATCGTGATGTTCAAATTAATGGTGGAACACTTTATTTATTTTGTGTTCACTCGCACAGCATTTTGAACGTAGTTAGTGATGATTTCAGTTTCTATAGAAACCACTGCACTTTGAATGTCTATTTATTTGTGGCTGTTTTAACTATAAGTGTTTACTGCACTTTTTGTGGTGTCTACTTCAGTGTTTTTTTTTTTTTTTTGCCAAAACAATAAATGGGTTATCTGGTTCAGTTATTCTTGTTATATCCTGGAGGGTCTGGTCAACATCTTATCGTTGGCTACAGAATCGCAGGATTGAAATTGGAAATTACTGTACAAGACAGGATATATTTAAAACGATTTTTCCGAACGCGGTTTGAATCACTAGACCTTTTATAGCGATATATACTCACTTTACTTCGTCTTATTTTCAAAGATCCTACCGACTGCGCCACTTAAATTTTATCCGTACGTTTTAAACAAATTCCTTTACACGATTAAATAAGACAATTTGGTTTAGGCTATTGAATCAGACTGAAGTTACTTTCAATTATTCATATTAATCAAAGCTTACAATCGAATACATATTTGCTTAAACATAATCTACATTTGTGTATTTAAATGCTGACTAAGTGGTTCACATCATATTTGTCAACAACATTCTGATTCTTGGATATATTATGAACTTTATGATTTTCTTTTGCACCTTTTGTATTATATTTTACCAAAGCAAAGGAAATGGTGTCATATTACTTTTATTCATTTCCTTTTGTCTGGCTAATTTGATTAAGGAATTCTACAAACTTATTAGGTTCATTACCCGTTACTTGGTTATTCATATACGTAACTCGCGCGTTGCAAGGTGGAGGTCCGAACAAGTAGGAAGTAATCAATACTTCTAATGACTGGTGGTAGTTGGATTGTAGTTTCAATGTGCAAATACGAAATTTATCCTATGGAACTATGGGATGATGGAAGGTAGTTCGTGTTTCGCTCTGCGTAAAGGACTCACGATTTCGGGCATTTAAGCCAGTGCACACACCGCAGTGTGAGACCTCGTGGCGAGCTGCTTTCGCTTGACAACTCAGCCCTAGGAAGTTCATAACAATTTTTATTCTTGCAGAAGGATATGGAGAAGTGCCCAATTAACCACACAACTCGGAATATGGATTAATAATCTGCTTTAAATTTATTTTGGTAGCTGTTTTACAATTTAAAACACCTCATGAAAAAGGAAATTGAAATTTGAGGTTATGACTTTCCACGACCTCGGAGTCGTCGATGAGGTTGCCACAGTCCTCATCATGACCAACGGCCGCCTCGCAACGGTGCAAGTTGACGGATGAGCTGCTGTACGTCCTGCAGAGACGAAACGGTCGCACTGACCAAACGAGTCAATGTAGGCCGACGTTTATTGACGCGCTCCGATTTAGTGGCAAGTTTCATATCGTTGTTGGTTCGTTTTTGTTGGCAGTGGCAGAGGCGCGACTGTACGCCTCTACGTGGTGGAGTAGTAGTTTTGGGTTTCACTTCCGTGGAAACTAGACTTGCGACGCGCACGGCTTCGGCTCGGTTGATGAACGATAGAGCTACGTATGGTGTGCAGGTTGGCATATGCGGCAGCTATGCCGGGACGTGCATGATCGAGTGCCATGTGATCGGGCGAGTCAGTTCATGCAGTATTTATGCACACTCACTGCTTCTACTCGTTCTTCCACAACCATCTTCCGAAAGCTTGAACAAGCTTGTAGTAGGTGGAACCGGCAACAAAGCTGGCACTGATAGAAAGTCAGGTGATCGGGAAGACACAAGTCGATGTATTAGAAAAAATACAATTTAAGGTGTTGGAGTGAAATGTCAAATTTCTAGTGAACTGCTTTAAGGGCTAATGAGCGTGAGATAAGCGTGATTGCGGTATGGGAGGATATCGGGGAACTATTGGGTAAGGAGAACACATAGTTTCACAAGGGGCCAAGTGTAAATGCCACTTTGAGTTTTGATATCTGCCACTTATATGTGATTATCAGCACCCCTGTGAACTATGAGTACTCTTCCTAGGCGCCACTCTTGCGGAGGTAGTAGCTCATCTTTGATGACGAGTTCAACTTCTTCAAGGTCTTTCTGCGGGTGTTTCCACTTATACAGCTTGTGCAGATCTTGCAAATATTCACTTTTGAATCTTCGGCTAAACTCCTGATGAAAAATTTTCAAGTTTTTCAACGATTTTTCAGAGTAATTTGTTCAGCGGGTGACTCGGGTATTGCCATTAAGGGGGCGCCACGAAGGCAAAGGCCTGGGGAGGGGACTTGGCAACGAATGCACAGACAAACACAATAAGCTTCATCTAATGCATCGCAAAATCCATGAAAGTGGACATTATAGGTAGGTGAATACCCAATCCATCACTGTTTTTTTATGGTTTCCACTGAACGGAAGTTTTCAATGATGGTGCCACAATTGTGTTGAGAATTTTGTTTAGTTAATCATTATAGACGATAGCCATCCTGCCGGGTCAAACAGTTTAGCAACTGCTGAGAGTATTTCGTGTTTGGTCGCCGAGTGTGGAGTTTGTGGTGAACTAATTGTATATGAAAATTAATCAGATACAGCGTTCCACTGAATACCTAAGGTTTTAGTTGTACTCTGGTCTTCCAGTTTTACAAAATTTTGGTCTAAAAAATTTTTTAATGGGTACTTCTTCGAGTATTTTTGAGTTATTGGCTGTTATCTTTTTGAGTGGGAACCCAGCCGAGTTTTGAGCTTTAGAGTAAGTTGAAATAACAGCTTTGGAGCAGTTTTTAAATCATGTCCGCCAGAAAAAAAAACATCCAACATATGTTTCCTGTTTGATAGTTTTTGTACACTATGAGAATTTGTGGATTCGGTCTGCAGCCAACTGGTGAAGTATTCTGATGGCTAAGTAAGGGGCACAATTTACACCGAATGTCACTGTTTTGAACTTAAAATCTGTTATTTGGTGTTCGACAGTTTTTCGAAAAACTGTTCTTTGAAATTCGTGAACGTTTTCATGGACAAGTATTTGGCGATAAATTGTTTCGATGTCGTCATTGAATACGAATCTCCAATTGAGAATAACAAGCATTAAATCCGTTTGGATAGTGGATCCTGTATAGAGAACGTCATTTAACGAATAACCGGAACTCGAAGATTTAGAAGGATTGAAAACTACTCTAACCTTGGTTGTCCTACTCTCTAGGCGCAGAATTACGTGATGGGGTAAAAAAAAATAAAAAATATTCAATATCATTCAGGGTAACGTATTCTTGTAAAACGTCTGAGTACATTTCTTTGGCCTTGGGCCTTTTTCAAGACAATTGGCTTAAAGTTGAGAAGCGTGAGTGACCGAGATCTAGAGATTCTGGGAAATCCTTTTTAAAGGGAAGGCGAACTTCGTATCGACCATCAGCTTTTCGGATTGTTTTGTTTTTATAGTAATTTTCGCAGATTTGGTGTTCTTCTGAGGCTTGAGCAATGTCTACAACATCTGCTTGTTCGCAAAGTCGCTTAACTATGTCACTTAATGAGTCATCGGAAACTGGTTCGACCCAAGTCGAGAACTCTGAGACTAGAGTTTGAACTGGGCCACTCAAAATCCATCCGAAGATGGTGTTCTTTGCCAACAAGCTATCGGAGACAGTTCTTCTTCTCTGACAGGCGTGAAAGAAATATTTTTGGTGTTAAATCTCTGCCTATCACCAATGAGTAGAATTTGGGTCAGTTGGAGTAAAACAATCGCATTTGTTTCTATTATAATATTTTTTTCCGTTTGGTTTAGAGTTATTGAGCAAACGTGCGTGGAATTGTGTACGATTCTTCCACCCATACGGGAAATCTGCCATTTTCGATGGAAGTTTTAGTAAATTTTTTACCCTTATTATATTTTCTATTATAATATTTTTTTCCGTTTGGTTTAGAGTTATTGAGCAAACGTGCGTGGAATTGTGTACGATTCTTCCACCCATACGGGAAATCTGCCATTTTCGATGGAAGTTTTAGTAAATTTTTTACCCTTGATGAAATGAAGGTTTTTTCTGAACCTGAGTCTATTAATGCCCTTATTATAAATATGTCTCCTAAGTGAACAAGTGGGACCATGGCGGTTGGAAGTAATATTTTTTCTTTACTACTTGTATGGTGAGAATGTACGAATACATATTCTTGCTGTCTGGCAGAATTCGAAGTACAGGAGATCTCTTCGGGTTTAGAATTTATTATCGAATCCTCTGTAAACCTGGCTGCCTGTCGATTTTTGCGATATTTAGCTTGGGTTTGAGTTTTGAGAGTTGATGTGTAACATTGAATGATGGGTTTTTTGACAGTATACGGAATAATTTAGCCAAAATATATATTTGTACATTGTATGTACAATAAATATTATAAAAAATGTGCTGGCGTATATACTATGTACATACATCCATAAAATGTATGAAGAAATAATAGTAATATTACTTCTCTGAGCCGTTTTTCAGGTGGAGTTGAACCAGTGTCAAGTGGAACAACAGATTTATCACTTTCAGGAACAGCATTCTCATTTACACGTTTTAAAACTTTTTTAGTAAAATAATTTTTTATTGAATTATTCATTTTGTAACAAAAGTAAGAGCACATATAACACTGAACGTATGAAAAACCAGACTAATTTAGCAATGCAGCCACAATGAGTTTTTGCAAATTGTAGCTGATATGATAACGGTAAACCGAAACATCATAGTCACTCAAACGCTTCAGTCAAAGACAATTACAAATAAAAGTTCCATATGGTTACTGCACCGCAGACTGAGAGAAAAACAAGATTAACAGTTAGTGTTTGAGTAATTCCGCTCACAAAATTCATGGTCGCTCTGGCTTTCACAGTCACTGCTTAACCCCAGAGGGCACAACCAAAAAAATATACGAGTAAGCACAACCGGTTACCTAAACCTTATTTTTCCATTTTTTTATATCAATAATTCTAGGAATATGATAACATTTTGCTGCAAATATTTAACTTGGATCTTAAATAATGCATTAGGTTAGTTTTCATAAAAATAAAACAATTTTTGGTACGTTTAAATAGATAGACGATGAGGGTGCTTGACTAAGCTGTAATTAAATGTATACATAAATTATAAATATTTTTAAGCTTAAGATATTAAATTTTTTTTAATTAAGTATAAAATTATAAATTAGAATTTAAAAAAAAACACACACACAAACAAATGGCGGGAGTTTCCATACAATATATGTAGGTACCCGGGTACCTGGTTTGGCTCTCTAGGGTTAAGCCAAAGCCACGACTCTCTCATTGAACCTATGTCACGATAAGCCTTTTGCCACTTTGAACAGAAACATATATAATTTCTATTTCTAGGTTAAATAACAAGACTTTAACGGTCCACACTTCAATAACAATAAAAAGACATAATATACAAACATATAAAATTAAAAAAAAATTCAAATTCTCAACTATTCTACAATTTTTTATTTTTATTTTCTATTTATTTCGGGGGGGGGGGGTTGGTTTGAACCCCCAAAACACCGTCCTGTGTACGCGCCTGCTTGGGGGGGTAGTAGCTCATCTTTGATGAATAGTTAACCTTCTTCAAGGTCTTTCTGCGGGTGTTTCCACTTATACAGCTTGTGCAGATCTTGCAAATATTCACTTTTGAATCTTCGGATAAACTCCTGATGAAAAATTTTCAAGTTTTTCAACGATTTTTCAGAGTAATTTGTTCAGCGGGTGACTCGGGTATTGCCATTAAGGGGGCGCCACGAAGGCAAAGGCCTAGGGAGGGGACTTGGCAACGAATGCACAGACAAGCACAATAAGCTTCATCTAATGCATCGCAAAATCCATGAAAGTGGACATTATAGGTAGGTGAATACCCAATCCATCACTGTTTTTTTATGGTTTCCACTGAACGGAAGTTTTCAATGATTGTGCCACAATTGTGTTGAGAATTTTGTTTAGTTAATCATTATAGACGAAAGCCATCCTGCCGGGTCAAACAGTTTAGCAATTGCTGAGAGTATTTCGTGTTTGGTCGCCGAGTGTGGAGATTGTGGTGAACTAATTGTATATGAAAATTAATCAGATACAGCGTTCCACTGAATACCTAAGCTTTTAGTTGTACTCTGGTCTTCCAGTTTTACAAAATTTTAGTCTAAAAGATTTTTTATTGGGTACTTCTTCGAGTATTTTTGAGTTATTGGCTGTTATCTTTTTGAGTGGGAACCCAGCCGAGTTTTGAGCTGGAGTAAGTTGAAATAACAGCTTTGGAGCAGTTTTTAAATCATGTCCGCCAGAAAAAAAAACATCCAACATATGTTTCCTGTTTGAGAGTTTTTGTACACTATGGGAATTTGTGGATTCGGTCTGCAGCCAACTGGTGAAGTATTCTGATGGCTAAGTAAGGGGCACAATTTACACCGAATGTCACTGTTTTGAACTTAAAATCTGTTATTTGGTGTTCGACAGTTTTTCGAAAAACTATTCTTTGAAATTCGTGAACGTTTTCATGGACAAGTATTTGGCGATAAATTGTTTCAATGTCGTCATTGAATACGAATCTCCAATTGAGAGTAACAAGCATTAAATCCGTTTGGATAGTGGATCCTGTATAGAGAACGTCATTTAACGAATAACCGGAACTCGAAGATTTAGAAGGATTGAAAACTACTCTAACCTTGGTTGTTCTACTCTCTAGGCGCAGAATTACGTGATGGGGTAAAAAAAAATATAAAATATTCAATATGATTCAGGGTAACGTATTCTTGTAAAACGTCTGAGTACATTTCTTTGGCCTTGGGCCTTTTTCAAGACAATTGGCTTAAAGTTGAGAAGCGTGAGTGACCGAGATCTAGAGATTCTGGGAAATCCTTTTTAAAGGGAAGGCGAACTTCGTATCGACCATCAGCTTTCCGGAATGTTTTGTTTTTATAGTAATTTTCGCAGATTTGGTGTTCTTCTGAGGCTTGAGCAATGTCTACAACATCTGCTTATTCGCAAAGTCGCTTAAGTATGTCACTTAATGAGTCATCGGAAACTGGTTCGACCCAAGTCGACCCTAAGTGAACAAGTGGGACCATGGCGGTTGGAAGTAATATTTTTTCTTTACTACTTGTATGGTGAGAATGTACGAATTCATATTCTTGCTGTCTGGCATAATTCGAAGTACAGGAGATCTCTTCGGGTTTAGAATTTATTATCGAAACCTCTGTAAACCTGGCTGTCTGTCGATTTTTGCGATATTTAGCTTGGGTTTGAGTTTTGAGAGTTGATGTGTAACATTGAGTGATGGGTTTTTTGACAGTAAACAAACGTAAAGTTACTTCTACATTCTCTAGTTTTATGTGAAAACGTAAGACAATTTTGGAAATATCAATTTTCTTTAATAAATTTCAGCCGTTCTTGAACTGAAATCGATTTAAATTTTAGGCATATTTTGAGTGGGTGTGCGGGTAAAACACTGCACAATTTGCAAGAGTTTACATATTTTTGAGCGCTGTGACCGAGTTTTGTTCGTGTTTGGGTTCGAGTTATAGTTTTGAGCTCTCGTTGAGTTAAGCGTGGGTTGACTCCCATAAACTGTGGTTAAGCTCAACAGAGCCTTGAGCTGGTTATCAACAAGTATTCGGCGATTTTCATATCGGGACCTTAGTGCTTCCCAAGCGAGATCGAAACTTTCATCGCTGAGTGGGTATTGTTTAAATATGATTCCAGCTTGGCCTTTGGTTTTATATCGTAAGTGGTACAATTTTTGAGCGGGAGTTAATTTTGGGTGCTTTTCGGTGTCTAATGCTTGTTTTTCCATTTTTCTACTTTTCGTTTTAAGTTCAAGGATTAAGAATTATAAATTGAGTGATCTGAGCTGAGCAAAAAGTCAAAGGATTTTATTTATAAATATGAGTTTGAGCTATACATATAAAATTAGTATTTAATGAGTAATAATAAATTATAATGTATGTAATGGCAATTAATGCAAAATTAGCCAAAATTTAATTTAATATGATATTATTTTATTTAACTTTACTTTGTTTTATATTCTTATATTTTACTTATTTATGAGTTATTGAGTTTAAAAAAAAAAAATTCACAGTATGTGTGCACCTTAATACTTATTTGAGAGAGTTTGAGTGTGTTTATGTCATATATATAATACTCATATATTGGCAGTAACCTATCTGCGCAATGTGTAAAAATCCAGCAAGCTCAACAGAGCCTTGAGCTGGTTATCAACAAGTATTCGGCGATTTTCATATCGTGACCTTAGTGCTTCCCAAGCGAGATCGAAACTTTCATCGCTGAGTGGGTATTGTTTAACTATGATTCCAGCTTGGACTTTGGTTTTATATCGTAAGTGATACAATTTTTTAGCGGGAGTTAATTTTGGGTGCCTTATGTATACAGCCGTAACCATATCTCTAAAGGTTGGCCACTCCACGTATTCACCATAAAAATCTTGGCTATCACTATGCAACTTGTAACAACACTCCAGACGATTCTGAATGATTTTTCTCGGTTGCCGGGTTTTTTGGGTTTAAAGAGTTGTAAGGTCTCAGCCATCTCAGCCTTGCAATTTTGGTAGGTATCGCAACATTTTAAAAAAATTTGCTCAACTGATTCACTGACACTTGAGTAGGAGTCAGCCAGTTTTAATCAAGTTGCGAGATTTTAACATTTAAAAGAGCTTCTGTTTAATCTGAAACAATTGAAGGTGACCATTTTGAGCAGAATATCTCCAATCTATTTGTTTTAAATATTAACTTTTTCAACTCTTCAGTTGACCTAGATTTCGAGCTCTCATGCTTTTCGGTGTCTAATGCTTGTTTTTCCATTTTTCTACTTTTGGTTTTAAGTTGAAGGATTAAGAATTATAAATTGAGTGATCTGAGCTGAGCAAAAAGTCAAAGGATTTTATTTATAAATATGAGTTTGAGCTATACATATAAAATTAGTATTTAATGAGTAATAATAAATTATAATGTATGTAATGGCAATTAATGCAAAATTAGCCAAAATTTAATTTAATATGATATTATTTTATTTAACTTTACTTTGTTTTATATTCTTATATTTTACTTATTTATGAGTTATTGAGTTTAAAAAAAAAATTTCACAGTATGTGTGCACCTTAATACTTATTTGAGAGAGTTTGAGTGTGTTTATGTCATATATATAATACTCATATATTAGCAGTAACCTATCTGCGCAATGTGTAAAAATCCAGCAATCAAAGGGAGATAGTTTTAGTGTAAATGTACGTTGTGCGCATGCGCAGGTTTTACATGTTTTACATATCTGCAGTTGCGCCAAAAAATAAATTTGAAAAGGGTTGCTTCACTGTGGGGGGCTAATACCCTTTTTTGAGAAAGTTTACTCATACAAAATAAACTGTGCTGATGAAATATTAAAATTTTATTTTGTAGCTCCTTGGAAATCAAACAAAAATGATTTGATTTGCATTGATAAGCAATTTTGTATATGTGAACGTTTAATTCATATGCATATTCATAAATTTCCATTTTCAGTGAGTAAAAATTTAATCATTGACTATTCAACTAAAGAGAAAAAACGGAAGTGATATTTTTACAATATTCGCAATGTTCATTTTTATAGTATATAATTTAAAAGCATATGGTTTTTGTCAAATGAACTTTAATTTAAAATAAAAAATAAATAAAGGAAAAATTTTAAAACGATAAAAACAATTAAGAGTTTGAGAACTAATTTTTGGCTACACCTCTGGATTTTTTTGACTTACGTTTACTCGGTTTTCCTTTTCTAATTTTATATATCTGTACTGTAATGTTTGCTGACTGCTCTTGCTCATACTGAAAATATATGAGTATTATATCGAGCCATATTTGCGAAAATAACGTAAGCGCCAAAAAGCAAATTTTACAGGAGACAGTATTTTCTAATTATTTTCGATTTCGTTAGGTGAATTACATTGAAATATAAAATGTAGCCTATTTTAGGTCTCATATAAATAATATATCCTTTTCAAGGTTACATTTGTGCAAATTACACTTTTTTTTGGCGCTTACGTTATTTTCGCTGCTCGTCTTTAGGAAGCACAGTTAAAAAAATGTCGTTTACGTTAAATGATTTTTATACAATTGTATTGTTGTTTTTTTTTTAATGTATTTTTTTTTAAATTTATTTTGATCAATTTTACATAATATGTTATACAAGTAAGAATATATGTAAGTTTACAGACTGTAATAAAGAAATGAAATTAATTTTGTTTTAATTATCTTCGTCGGTTTCGTTTAAATTGTCTCTGACTGCTTCTGATGTCTTAAGGCTACAATATTCCTCATGAAATTGGCTTGGAATACTTTTTTTTCACAAAGTGATTTTAAATCATTAAACTTTTTGAAAGATATTTTTAATTCTGCAAAATATAAACGACTTGGCTGTTGTTGAAATCTCATATTAATACTTTTTTCAGGGCTGTTTTCAAAATACCCATATTTTAATTTAAAGCATTCTTTTTTAAAATTTGCTGACCGCAGCAAGCTTAAATTTAGTGTATCATCTTTTAATTTCAGCACATTAGAAAGTAATTTCCAATTTAAAAAATTTGAATATTTTAGCGGTATGCATTCATATGCGAAAGGGTAGGTTCTTGCACTTCTAATAATTGTATGCCACTCACTAGGAGCCCACACTGTTCTACTCCGAGTAAACGATTCTATTGTGCTATGCACTACTGAGTCAACAGGCATCATTGTATGACCTGGCAACAAATATGTAATTTTAATAGATTCAACATATGTCGATAAATTTAAAAAATGATCATGGTCAACATGGCCTTATTACGATTTTGTCCTGCGCAACTATCGCAATAAAAACTTATTTCCTTAGAAGTTTTTCTTTCATCTAAAATTAAAAGGTATTTATAAAAGGCTGTGCAAATTTCATTGCATCCACGTTTTCCATCTTTTTCTCCCCATAAAAAGCAATATCCATTTCTGGTGCCATTTTCATAAATACTCAAATTGTAAAATGCATATTTTCTGGCATAAAATAGTGTAGATCAAAACTGGCACACAGAAACAAATTATTTTCTTTTATTTTTTTTTTGATCTTTCAAGAATATGCTTTTGATTTCATCTTTGTCTCTTAGATGGTTCTTAAATTCTTCCGATTCAACAACGGTGTCTTTAGCTTGATCGCATTTACTGCATCTGTCCTTTTTTGGCAAATGAAATCCAATGTGGAAATCATTCTTGAAAATTTTGCGAAACACTTGTAAAGACAATGAAGAGTTCAATAGATCTTTATCTTTTAAATGTTCAATATAACATTTATATAAAGTTGAAACATTGCGAAATTCCTTAGGCAAATATAGTTTATTGCTCTTATTGCGGCAATAGTGAGATGGTACAGCTGGTACAGCTTTTTTTTAAATCTCAACTTTTCTCTCATCTGATTTATTATGCGGAATTTTTTTTTGTTTTTTAGTATTTGTTGTCCTTAACTTTAGCATTAGGCTCCTCATCATTTGTTGTGAAATATTTAAGGTTTTTAAAATGAATTGTTGACAAACTTTTGAATTAATTTCGCCAAAATTTATGAAATACTCATAGCTTAACTGTCGTCTACTGTTCTGTACTCTCTGTCTTTTCACGTCCTTTTTCAAAATGCATGAGGCCAACCAAGACTTTTGTTTGCTTTCACTCATTCCCCAGAAGTGTTCATTGCGGGCTTACCACCTTGTTCGTGGTATACAGTTGTAGCCAACCGCGTTTCCAAAATTTCGGAAAGCACAATGATCGAGAATTGGAATCATGTAAGTTCTGAGGATAAACCGGCAGACCTCGCTAGTCGTGGTCTTTCTCCTCAAGAGTTAGAAGAGAGTCATCTTTGGTGGCATGGTCCCAAATGGCTTAACCTCAGCCAAGAAATCTGGCCAATCTCTCAGCCCAAGGATTTTGAATCCACTCTCGAATCTGAAGCTATTCGAGTTCATACAGCTTCAGTTCTTCCATTTGAAGATATCTTAGCATGCTTTTCCAGCTTTCCAAGAGCCATTCGAGATATTGCTCGAATCTTCAGGTTCTTTAAGCGGGTTCATCCTGCACACAAAGAACTGTCCAATTCCTCTTCCATCACTCCTGGTGAGGTTAATTTCGTTCAATCAACCCTTATCCAAATCTTCCAAAGAGCGCATTATGCCTCTGAATATTCGGAGTTAGAAAATAACAAGCCTGTGGGAAAAAAGTCTACGATACTATCGTTGACCCCATATATTGACAACAGTGGACTTCTAAGAGTCAGTGGAAGACTGAATAATGCCCCTTCAATGAGCTTTGATGAACGGCACCCAATAATATTGCCGTATAATTGCCATTTCTCTAAACTAATGGTAAACTTCATTCAGTTGGCCTCGAATCACGGTGGCAACCAGCTAGTCCTGCGTCTTTTACGCATGCTATATTGGCTGGTAAAAGCAAAAACCTCATTAGGTCTACTATACACAACTGCAAAACATGTGTTTTGTATAAAAAACGGGAACAAACGCAGCTAATGGCTGCTCTCCCGGCATCTAGAACGCAAATTTCGAGACCATTTGAAACAACTGGTGTCGATTTCACAGGCCCATTTGATGTAAAAAACTTTACATGTCGAGCTTGTTTAATAACAAAGGGCTATGTGTGTGTCTTTGTCTGCTTTTCTACAAAGGCCATACATCTTGAAGCCATAAGTGACCTTTCAACTGCCTCGTTCATGGCAGCTCTGACACGATTTGTCTCTCGCCGTGGTTGTCCCAACCATATATATTCAGATAATGTCACAAACTTTGTTGGCGCCTCAAGAGAAATCAAACGAGACGTAAAGGCATTGCTTAAAATTTGGCCTGAAGCCATCTCCAGTAACCATAGTTTTGCAGAAATCAATTGGCATTTCATTCCTGCAGGGGCTCCTCATATGGGAGGTTTATGGGAAGCAGGAGTAAAAAGCTTCAAAGCCCACTTTCGGAAAATCACGGGTTCGATGAAATACACGTTCGAAGAGCTTTCCACTATATTAGCTAGAATCGAAGCGTGTTTAAATTCTCGCCCCATAAGCCCAATGTCTGAAAATATTAATGACTTTGCACCCCTTACACCAGGAAACTTTCTGGTAGGTGCACCTATTCTTGCAAAAGCCGAGCCAGAAATCAATGATAACCCTATATCATTGGTCAAAAGATGGCAAGAATTGAAAGCTATGAACCATATGTTCTGTAGAAGATGGAAATCTGAATATTTGTCAGAACTCCAAAGGCGGTATAAATGGAAGTATCCACAGAAAAACCTAGCTGTTAGCGACTTAGTAATTATTCGCGAAGAAAATATACACCCATTCTTTTTACACGGTAGATACGTTCCTCAGAAATCCGTGTAAAAAGAAACCGTGTAAAAAAGATGCGTTTTCTATAGTAAAATGGGGGATACGTTCCATGTGATTTGAAGACCGTGTAAGATGAAATAAAGAACTATATTTACTTCGAATAATCGTGTAAAAAATTTTGAAAACTATAGAATTTCAGATATGCATACAAATTGTATGTTCATATCGCATTTTATTGAGCATTAAAACTTAAAATACAGAATTCATACTGGTGAAAAATTGGTAGAGCAAGCAAAAAACAAAAGAAATCTGTTAATCCAGAATTAAGAACAGAAAAGTTAGAATAGAAATAAAGAAAAAATATTTACATAGCTACATAATTATTCGTCGCTGCTATGTATGTTCATTTCAGCAATGGTGCCAAGTGTTGTAAAAACGAACATAATTACAAAACAGTGATTTTGAAACCGTACTAGATAAAACAATTTTTACACAAAAAATTTTTTCCAACCGTGTAACTTCAAATCCGTGTAAAAAGAAACCGTGTAAAAAGAGAGTTGGGTGTACCTCCAAATGAGTGGAGATTAGGTAGGGTAGTAAAAATTCATCCCGGACCTGATACTAAAGTAAGAATAGTCGACGTTCAAACCCAACGAGGCATAATTAGTAGACCAGTAGTCAAACTAGTTGTTTTACCAAATGAAACTCACTAAATGTAAATGTTCTAAACTAATGTTATTTTCTCATTTAGAAAAATGTCTCAAATCGATTGTGGTCTCTGCAAAGCTAATCACCCTCTACGCTTGTGCACCGAGTTTCGCCGAATGACTCCCGAACTCCGGTTGAGAACGGCGCATGGAAACGACCGACTGAAACTCGATTCGTCTCAGCGGCGTTGCCCGGACCGAACGGGACTCGACTCTTCTCGTCGGCCACCCCAGCCGAAAAGAAGGCGTGGTCAAGGTGCTCGTCGAAGGATAAATGCGCGAACTATAATTGAGCTGCGAGCAGCAGCCCTTCCTTGGCAGCAAATGTTGGCGCTATCACCAACGGCGTTAGTGAAAATACGTGCTGCTGATCGTTTTTCCGTGGTTCGTGCGGTGCTTAATCCAGCAAGTCCGGCGACCAGCATCTGTGATGAAACCGTGGCAAGACTTCGGCTCCGCACTCAAAGACGTGGCGGCGGTCGAGTGTGCGATATCACGCTACGCAGCAATCTTGGCGCACAGGATGAAATATCAGTCTGCGCGAAGGTTGAACACATCATCCCGACGCCGACTCCACTGCGCTAATTAGCACAACACTCAGTGGGAGTTTTCAAAAATTTTAGGCTAGCCGACCCATCGTTTTATAAGGCATCACCTTATAACGCGAGGTTGATGCAGCCTGGTACGATGCCTCCCCTGGTAGCAGGTCAATTGGTCGCCCAAAATACGCTGGTGGGATTTTGTAATCTCTGGCGTTACCCAGTAACACACTGCAGCCGATTAGTTTTAAGGAAAAAATTAATTGTTATTTATGAATTTGAATTTTAATCAAAATTGTTATAGAATTGTAAATGGTAATATGCGCTTTTCGCAGTAATACTGCAAGGCGGGCGGAATGTTCACTCCGTTCGGTCATTTGGCAACTCTTACCACTTTCGTCAAAAAGCTCTGCTCACAACTTCGAATTTTCTGAAGTTCGTGAGAGAGCCGATGATGGTTCTTCTCTCCTCACAGACGATAAACGGTGGTAAGTTGAGTTCCTGCAAAGATTTTAATAAAACATTTTCTAATACAATTTGTATGCTTTTTATTTTCACGCCCCACATTGGTCTGAAAGTTGAATCTAGCTGGCCAAAAGTCGGCTTCTCGATTTTGAATCATCTGGGACATCATTTTAGAGGTTTTCGGGGTCGCTGATTACGAATCCGTTATCAAAATTTCAAAATTCAAAATGGCGTATTCAAAATGGCGACAATTTTGATAAAATTTTTGGTGATGATTGTTCATAATATTTTTCAATGGGTTTTTGGGGTCGCTGATTACGAATTCAATATCGAAATTTCAAAATTCTAAATGACTGATCTAAAATGGCGACATATTTCAGGAAATTTTTAAATACATGTGTTAATAATAACATTTTATGGGCCTTTGAAGTCGCTTATTACGTACAAAATACTCAAATTTAAAAATTCGATAGTTCAACTCAATATCGCATGGCAGAGAAGTTCAAAAATATTTTGATGTAAATTTTGTTTAATATTCAAACCTCAGGTCGTTATAGATATGGGATATAATTCAGGAACAATATATCTTAAATAAAATAGTAATAATGTTAGGAATTAATTGTGAGCGAACATTTTATTCCATTTGTACAGTTGTATACAAGGTTTATACAAGTTATCGTAAATAAGTTCTCACGATAACATTTTCGTCAACAACAACATCTTGTTGACGCAACCCCACTCGGGGTGGTTGCACCTAACGTTCCACACGCGCAACCATGTCAGCAGAATTGCGCTCACACGGTTTGGCTGCACCGAATATTCTACACGCGCGGCCATGTCAGCAGAATTGCGTTCGCACGGACTGGCTGCACCGAATACTCTACACGCACAGCCATGTCAGCAGAATTGCGTCCGCACGGTAGAACGCTAGCAGAACAGCAGCAGCGCAGCGCGAAGCCGTGGGCTAGGTGTAAGCTAGGGCACGATTTTAAGTTCAGTTTGAAAAACTCATTAAAGACAACAGATAGTGCGCTGTAGAAAACAATCGAATAAAATTAAATCGTTTTATTAGCGCCCAACGTGGGGCTCGCGAATATAAAACCGAAAATTAATTAACACCACTACTGGATAAGGAAGAAAGGCGATTAACGGGACCAATCCTGGAACGCGAATATAAAACCGAAAATTAATTAACACCACTACTGGATAAGGAAGAAAGGCGATTAACGGGACCAATCCTGGAATATTATAAGAATATGTTAAGGATGAAAGGGTGACTGAAGTGCTTGTCTCGTTTAAAAAATTACTTGTAGTAATAGTGAAATATAATAAAGTGAAAATACAATTTTTGCGAATAGTTGATGAGTGAATTACTTGAAAAAAAATAAAGTTAAAATAGAACAAGAATATTTAGGGGAAGAAGATGAGTGAAGTGTTAGAGCACTTGTTTAAAAATCTTAAATTAGAAAACACAGAGGAACATATCATGAACGCTGACCAAGTAGGCGAGTTGATTAGAGCAGAGGTGAGCAGGGCATTAGCGGCTCAAAAATTAGAATTCGACAGAAAGATAATTGCAATTAAAAGCGAAGTCGAATACTTGGGATTTTTGGTCTCGCAAGGGGGAATTAAGACATGTCCAGACAAAGTTGACACAATTCGGAATTTCCCTGAGCCCACCACTTTGAGAGGGCTTAGATCATTCTTGGGCCTGGCGGGGTATTACCGCTGTTTTATAAGAGATTTCGCTAAGATAGCAAAGCCCCTGTCAAATATTATGAGGGGAGAATACGGTCGAGTTACTGCATCACAGTCGAAAAAAATCAAAATTGATTTGACTGACGAACAGGAAAAGACCTTCAATACATTAAAAGAAATTCTAGCATCCGAGGACGTAACACTAACATATCCGGATTTCAGCAAACCGTTCGATTTGACTACTGATGCGTCCTCACACGCTATCGGTGGCGTCCTTTCACAGGAGGGCAAACCTATTACCATGATCTCTCGCACCTTGTCCGGTAGCGAGGAGCATTACGCCACAAACGAAAGAGAATTACTAGCCATCGTTTGGGCATTAAAATCGCTCAGAAATTACCTTTACGATGTACCCAAGCTTAATGTGTTTACGGACCACCAGCCACTAACCTTTGCGGTTTCTGACAGAAATCCAAACTCAAAAATTAAGAGATGGAAAGCTTTCATAGATGAATGCAATGCAAAGCTCATCTACAAACCGGGTAAGGAAAACGTGGTTGCGGATGCATTGTCTAGGCAGCATATAAACGCTTTAGACAATATGAGTATTGAGACAATACACAGCGAGGTATCGTCTACCAATACTATTGAAAGAACCGATAAGCCGGTTAACTGTTTCCGAAACCAAATACTTTTAGAAGAAGGCGTAGAACCTCAAAGAAGAACTTATATTATTTTTGGAAAAAAAACAAGGCATTTAATTTCATTCAAAACCAAGGATGATTTAATGAAACTCCTGCAAGAGGCAGTGAAAGTGGATGTAGTGAACGCAATACATTGTGACCTACACACCCTAGCACAATTTCAACATGAATTGACTGAACTCTTTCCAACAGTAAAACTCAGACATACAGAGAAATTTGTTAATGACATATTTGACCCAAACGAACAACAAGAAATAATTGCGGCTGAGCATAATCGAGCTCATCGCGCAGCTCAAGAAAATACAAAACAGATATTAGAAGACTACTTTTTCCCAAAATTGGAAAAGAAGGCTAAGCAGTTCGTGGCCGACTGCCGCGTATGTTCTCAGGCGAAATACGACCGCCACCCAAAAAAGCAACTTATTGCTCGGACACCCATACCGACATATTGCGGAGAAATCCTTCACATCGACATATTTTCTACTGGATCGAAGTATTTTTTGACTTGCATCGACAAATTTTCGAAGATTGCAATAGTACAGTCGCTTAGGTCTAGGACGATAGTAGATGTAAAACCCCAGCTTCTGCAGCTACTTAATATGTTTTCCGGAACCAAAACCATATATTGCGACAACGAAAAGTCCCTAAATTCATTTAGCGTCAAGGCGACACTAAATAACCATTTTAGTATAGAAATCGCGAACGCCCCACCACTTCATAGTACATCAAATGGACAGGTAGAGCGATTCCATAGCACACTGACGGAAATATCGCGATGCCTCAAAATCGATAAAAATCTTGAAGATATCGAGGAAATAATCCTTTCGTCCACAATTGAATATAATAACTCAATTCATACGGTAACAGGAATGAAGCCCATTACAGTCTTTCGTCCAAAAAAAGACGATGCGCAGATAGCGTCTCGCTTAAAGGATGCGCAAGAAAAGGAATTAGTAGCGCACAATAAGAATAGAATAGATAGGGAATTCTCAGAGGGCGACAAAGTCCTGGTCAAAAACAATAGGAGACTAGGCAATAAGCTGACACCCCTTTATACTGAGGAAAATGTTGAAAAGGATTTGGGAACAACGGTGCTCATAAGAGGGAGGAGGGTCCATAAGGACAACCTTCGCTAAATCAAAATTAAAAATTATCTAATTACTTTTACGTTCATGTTCTTCTAGGGTTATCTTAAATCTGATCATGGCTATACTAGTGTCGGGAACGAAGGGACGAATAATAATAATAACAGAATTAGATAGCATTATTACCTCTATTACTTTCGCAAAAATTGGAACACTCAACCCCATACTCCTGGAAAGTAATGAAATAAATTCCGTTATATCAAACGAGCACTTCACAAACTTTACAGTAACCGACATTATGTCTTTAGCTATGATTAAGATTCTACAATATAACAATGTCATTTATTTTTTAATAAAATATCCTATTCCTAAGTTTAGATGTAAGAAACTTAATATTTTGCCAGTAGCCCACGGCCACGAAATCCTGCACCTACAGGAGTCCATCTTAGCTACGTGCCACAACCGCACACTCGCGGTAAAGAACTGCAGCGACACCGTACCAACGTTTTGTTTAGCATCTTCACTCATGTCATGCGCTCTACAACTAGTGACACGCAATACCGCCAACTGCGGCACAACATTTAACAACCTCCCACCTATTGCGCAGGTCAGCGACGGTTTGGTTGTCATCAACGACCAACTGGCGGACATAGAAGAAAATTATGAAGCTCCCATCACAGTCAACGGTACCTACCTGGTTGTCTTCAAAGATCGTGTGAGAATTAGTGGTACGACATTTTACCATGAAAACGCAACGACGCCTTCGAAACCGGAAATACCATGGGCCGCCACAATCAACCTTACGGAGCACACAGAGATACTTACCGCACCTTACCTTCACCATGTACACCAAAAGAATCTGCAGCACATCAAACATCTGCAGAAACGTGTAGAGAAAGTTCATGTCGCAAGTCTAACGACCATCGGGGTAATATTCATTGTGGGTCTGGTCGCCTATGCAGTCCGACGCATGATCGCTTACAGGAGGAAGCTTTACATAACCAAATCGGTCGAAGTAGCAATCAAAAACGCCGCTACGAGGCCCGTGGACGTCCCTGTCTTAGAAGGGGAGGAGTTATCGTAAATAAGTTCTCACGATAACATTTTCGTCAACAACAGCATCTTGTTGACGCAACCCCACTCGGGGTGGTTGCACCTAACGTTCCACACGCGCAACCATGTCAGCAGAATTGCGCTCACACGGTTTGGCTGCACCGAATATTCTACACGCGCGGCCATGTCAGCAGAATTGCGTTCGCACGGACTGGCTGCACCGAATACTCTACACGCACAGCCATGTCAGCAGAATTGCGTCCGCACGGTAGAACGCTAGCAGAACAGCAGCAGCGCAGCGCGAAGCCGTGGGCTAGGTGTAAGCTAGGGCACGATTGTAAGTTCAGTTTGAAAAACTCATTAAAGACAACAGCTAGTGCGCTGTAGAAAACAATCGAATAAAATTAAATCGTTTTATTTACACGTTTTATTAGGCTTCGTCGTCATTTTCTAATGTACCAGCTTGATTCGGAAGATGGAATATCATATCTAGCCAAGAAGCCTGTTGTGATAAAAATTTTGTCTCCATGCGATGAATTTGCTTGGCATTCCATTTTTTTGCTAATTTAGCGCAAAAGTTGTGTATTTTCATTTCCAGTTTTTTATTAAAAGAAGCTCGACGTCTGGTAGGTATCGTAGTTTCAACGTTTCCTTGATTAGCTGCCAATTATCCGGCTGTGGGACGTTTATTATCGTGATGTTCAAATTAATGGTGGAACACTTTATTTATTTTGTGTTCACTCGCACAGCATTTTGAACGTAGTTAGTGATGATTTCAGTTTCTATAGAAACCACTGCACTTTGAATGTTTATTTATTTGTGGCTGTTTTAACTATAAGTGTTTACTGCACTTTTTGTGGTGTCTACTTCAGTGTTTTTTTTTTTTTTTGGCCAAAACAATAAATGGGTTATCCTGGAGGGTCTGGTCAACATCTTATCGTTGGCTACAGAATCGCAGGATTGAAATTGGAAATAACTGTACAAGACAGGATATATTTAAAACGATTTTTCCGAACGCGGTTTGAATCATTAGACCTTTTATAGCGATTTATACTCACTTTACTTCGTCTTATTTTCAAAGATCCTACCGACTGCGCCACTTAAATTTTATCCGTGCGTTTTAAACAAATTCCTTTACACGATTAAATAAGACAATTTGGTTTAGGCTATTGAATCAGACTGAATTTACTTTCAATTATTCATATTAATCAAAGCTTACAATCGAATACATATTTGCTTAAACATAATCTACATTTGTGTATTTAAATGCTGACTAAGTGGTTCACATCATATTTGTCAACAACATTCTGATTCTTGGATATGTGGCGTTCACAACACTAAATGCTAGTACATGGTTTCTCAAAGATTAATTTTCCTTAATTTAAGTTTATAATAAGACATACTCTGTAAAGCAACCCTGTTAGTGTTTTCCAGTAACTGTTGGTTGAAAATATATAGATACCGAAGTTCTAGTCAGAGTCTTCAAGTTAACCTCGAACTGAATAGTTGAAAATAAAGATTGAATTAGTTTTGGGTAAATAAGCTTTTCCTTGGCGCTCGCCGCAAATACCACAGTGGTGACCCCGCGAATGAAATACGCATAGTCATAAAAACGCAAAGATTTTCTAAACAAACGTGGCACGCGGTTATATACATATATAAAAATGGCAGAAGACAATAAGTCGACTAATCCATCGACAGAAGAACCGTCTTCTAACGGAGCATCGATGTCGCAAAACTCAACACTCGGCTCAGCGAACGGAGACGAGACTGTAAATGTTATACAACGCGTTATGGTTAAGGTGCCTCCATTTTGGTCAGAACGACCCGAAATATGGTTTGCCCAGGTTGAGGCACAATTCGGAAATTCCTCTATCAGGAATGATAATGCCCGCTTCAATACGGTAGTAGCAGCCATCGAGTCGAACGTGCTGAGCCAAGTTTCGGACGCCATTTTAAATCCACCCGAAGTTGGTAAATACGAGAATTTTAAGAAATGCATCATCGAGCGTTTCTGTGACAGCGAGCAAAAGAAGATAAAAAAGTTGCTCTCAGAAATCGATCTGGGTGATAGAAGACCTACACAATTACTTCACGAGCTGAGTAGCCTGGCTAAGGACAAAGTAAGCGAAGAATTTCTAAAGTCGTTGTGGCTTCAACGGCTGCCCCCGCACGCTCAGGCGATTCTACAAGCATCCAGCTCAAATTTGCAAGATCTAGCAAAGCTAGCAGACAAGGTCATGGAAATTGGTGAGTACCGTCAGGTTGCCGCAGCGACAGTCGGAACTGCAAACGCAGGCAATATTGCTGAAGTTAATCTCCGCATAGAGCGCATGGAAAAACGGTTTGAAGAACTTCTACGAAATAACGAGCGCGAAAGTAGACACACTAATCGACAACCTGCGGCCCGACGAGCAACGAGCTTTAAACGACGAGAACAAACACCGGCACGAGCCAACTCCGACATTTGCTGGTATCATTTAACGCATGGCGAAAACGCACGCAAATGCCGTCCGCCATGTAACTACACAGTGAAGCGGTCAAAAAACTAATTACCCCGATCGATGTGGCTAACGACTATTCATCGCACAGAATAGCACGCCTCCTCATACCCGACAGCAACACAAAACTAAAGTATTTAGTGGACACCGGAGCCGACGTTTCGGTACTACCGCCTCAAAAACGCGACAGGGCTCAGGGCACATACAAAATGCATAAGATAAAATTATTTGCAGCAAATGGTTCAGCAATTAAAACGTTTGGTGAACGGCGAATCAAACTGTCCCTGGGCCTACGACGATCGTACGAATGGAGTTTTATTGTAGCGGACGTGACATCGCCAATATTGGGCTCCGATTTTCTTAAATATTACGACTTGCTGGTGGATATGAAACGAGGTAAGCTCATCGATCAAAAAACGCTTATAGAAGCAGCAGGAGTCACTGCGAAAGTAGACGCAGTGAAAATTTTAACATACAACATTAACGACAAATGCGCGCAGCTGTTGAGAGAGTTCAGCGACGTAACCGTTCTCAACACAAATCGAAAACCTGCGAATACTGATGTCACACACCACATCACAACAAACGGCGCACCTGTATTTGCTCGACCTCGCAGATTGGTGGGCGAAAAATTAGAAGCAGCTAAAAAAGAATTCCAATATTTAATCGAAAATGGAATTTGCCGACCGTCGAAAAGCACATGGGCGAGCCCCTTACATTTGGTACGCAAGACCAACATGGAGTGGCGACCTTGTGGCGATTATCGCGCACTTAATGCGATAACGGTGCCGGACCGGTACCCAATTCCATTCCTCCACGACGTAACAAGCATTTTATACGGAAAAAGCATATTTTCATCGATAGACTTGCAACGGGCGTACCACCAAATAGCTATCGAACCATGCGATATCCCTAAAACAGCGATAACGACCCCCTTTGGGTTATATGAATTCGAGTATATGATATTTGGGCTAAGAAACGCCGCTCAAACGTTTCAAAGACATATCCATGAAGTTCTGCGTGGCATCGACTTCGCGTTCGCCTACATCGACGACATTTTGGTCGCCTCCTCATCAATGGAAGAGCACGAAAGCCATTTACGAACAGTTTTTGATCGGCTCCGCCAACACAATTTAACAATCAATGTTGATAAATGTCAATTTGCTAAACCTGTAATAAAGTTTTTGGGTCATACAATCACAAGCGCTGGTCTTGAACCGCCGGAAGAAAAAGTGGCGATAATTCGAAATTTTTCACAGCCGACCACGGCCCGAGAATTAAAAAAATGTTTGGGTATGATTAATTTCTACCGACCTTTTCTTCGCAATGCTACGACGAATCAAAGTAAGCTGCAGTCGCTTATCGACGGCAATAAAAAAAACGATACGACTCTAATTAATTGGACGGACGATGCCGTCGAAGCATTCAAGGCATGCAAGGAAGAGTTAGCGAATGCTACCCTATTAAACTACTTGGCACCAAACGCCCCACTCGCACTCAGCGTCGACGCCTCAAATGATGCAGTTGGAGCTGTTTTACACCAAATAGCGAACAACGAAGTGCAACCGTTGGGATTTTATTCAAAACAGTTAACTAACGCCCAAAAAAATTATTGCACTTACGACCGGGAACTCACAGCAGTTTACCAGGCAGACCACAAGCCTCTTATATACGCATTTACACAGAAAAGCGAAAAAGCGTCACCGCGACGCGCACAGCAGCTTGACTTTATTAGCCAGTTTACCATCGACATAAGACACATGTCTGGTAAAGATAACAACATAGCGGATTTGCTATCCCGCATTTTCACTGTCATCACCCGGGACCCTGTCGACTTTGAAGCCATTTCTGAAGCACAGAGAGTAGACAGCGAGCTTGAAGCGCTTTTAAGCACAGGTAGAGAAAATAACACACTAATACTAAAAAAGTTTGTTATTCCAGATGCAACTTCATCGATTTATTGTGATATTGTACATGATATAATTCGCCCGTACGTACCGGCGCCTTGTCGTCAGCAGGTAATCGCCGCCTTACATAATTTAGCACACCCAGGTGTACAGGCAACCCAAAAGTTAGTTACATAACGTTATATTTGGCCGGGAATGGCGAAAGACGTTGCGACTTTCGTGCGTAGCTGCATTCCCTGCCAAAAGGTGAAAATTCATCGTCACAGTAAAGCACCTCTACACAACTATGTGCCACCGAATCAGCGTTTTGAGCACATTAACATTGACATAATCGGCCCGCTGCCAACTTCTCGAGGCAACCGCTTTTGTTTGACGTGTATCGACCGCTTTTCGAGGTGGCCGGTAGCGATCCCGCTTGCAGAAATCACGGCAGAAAGCGTCGCCTTTGGTCTCGTTAGTGGATGGATTGCCACATATGGTGTTACACTGCGAATAACAACTGATTTAGGCCGGTAGTTCGAATCAACGCTCTTTAAAGAACTCACGCAAATGCTGGGCGTAAAGCACCTACGAACGACAGCGTATCACCCTCAATCCAATGGCGTTATTGAGCGCTGGCATCGAACATTAAAATCAGCCATTAAGTGTTACGCTTCGAACGACTGGAGTTTAGTTTTACCACTAGTGCTACTCGGATTGCGCGCCACGATGAAGCAAGACATAGGTACTAGCCCAGCGGAGATGGTATTCGGAGCGCCACTTAGGTTACCAGGCGAATTTTTGCAATCATGCACTCGTAGCACCAGCGAAGTTGAGTTTATTGAACAATTGCGTAAGGCAATGCAAGCGCTGCAGCCCTCGCCTACGTCACATCACAGCACACCAGCAACTTTTGTTCAGCCCCAGCTTAAGGAAGCTAAATTCGTTTTTGTACGCGTGGATCGAGTGAAATCACCACTAGAAGCATCCTACGAAGGCCCATTTGAGGTGGTTGAACGCGGTGATAAATATTTCAAAGTAAAAATGTTTCGCAGAATGGTCAACATTTCGATTGACAGATTGAAAGCAGCATTCCTCTGCGATAGCGACCAATTACAAACCGCCACGTCGGCAGCGAATGAGCGAACAAAACAAAAAGAAGATAACCCGAGTAGCGTTGCCACTGAACCTAACTCAACTTTAGTACAAGCAGACAGCGAAGAGAAAAGAACAAAATCCGGTAGAGCAGTGCGATTGCCAGTGCGTTTTCGGTAGTTTCACCTCTGCCGGGGGAGTATTGTGGCGTTCACAACACTAAATGCTAGTACATGGTTTCTCAAAGATTACTTTTCCTTAATTTAAGTTTATAATAAGACATACTCTGTAAAGCAACCCTGTTAGTGTTTTCCAGTAACTGTTGGTTGAAAATATATAGATACCGAAGTTCTAGTCAGAGTCTTCAAGTTAACCTCGAACTGAATAGTTGAAAATAAAGATTGAATTAGTTTTGGGTAAATAAGCTTTTCCTTGGCGCTCGCCGCAAATACCACAGATATATTATGAACTTTATGATTTTCTTTTGCACCTTTTGTATTATATTTTACCAAAGCAAAGGAAATGGTGTCATATTACTTTTATTCATTTCCTTTTGTCTGGCTAATTTGATTAAGAAATTCTACAAACTTATTAGGTTCATTACCCGTTACTTGGTTATTCATATACGTAACTCGCGCGATGCAAGGTGGAGGTCCGAACAAGTAGGAAGTAATCAATACTTCTAATGACCGGTGGTAGTTGGATTGTAGTTTCAGTGTGCAAATACGAAATTTATCCTATGGAACTATGGGATGAGGGAAGGTAGTTCGTGTTTCGCTCTGCGTAAAGGACTCACGATTTCGGGCATTTAAGCCAGTGCACACACCGCAGTGTGAGACCTCGTGGCGAGCTGCTTTCGCTTGACAACTCAGCCCTAGGAAGTTCATAACAATTTTTATTCTTGCAGAAGGATATGGAGAAGTGCCCAATTAACCACACAACTCGGAATATGGATTAATAATCTGCTTTAAATTTATTTTGGTAGCTGTTTTACAATTTAAAACACCTCATGAAAAAGGAAATTGAAATTTGAGGTTATGACTTTCCACGACCTCGGAGTCGTCAATGAGATTGCCACAGTCCTCATTATGACCAACGGCCGCCTCGCAACGGTGCAAGTTGACGGATGAGCTGCTGTACGTCCTGTAGAGACGAAACGGTCGCACTGACCAAACGAGTCAGTGTAGGCCGACGTTTATTGACGCGCTCCGATTTAGTGGCAAGTTTCATATCGTTGTTGGTTCGTTTTTGTTGGCAGTGGCAGAGGCGCGACTGTACGCCTCTACGTGGTGGAGTAGTAGTTTTGGGTTTCACTTCCGTGGAAACTAGACTTGCGACGCGCACGGCTTCGGCTCGGTTGATGAACAATAGAGCTACGTATGGTGTGCAGGTTGGCATATGCGGCAGCTATGCCGGGACGTGCATGATCGAGTGCCATGTGATCGGGCGAGGCAGTTCATGCAGTATTTATGCACACTTCCCTGCTCTTCCATTTCTTTAATTTGTTTTCTAACCTCCATTTCATGTTGGGGGGTGGGTATCTATACAACTTTGAGTTTATTTGCTGTTGCGTTGTGGGTTTGGTCTCGTGTTGGATTTCGGTTGTGTTTGTCAATCTATCACCTTCTTTAAACAATAATTTATTAAATCGTTTTAATAGTTTGGTAACTTCTTTATGTTCTTCGACATTGAGATGATCTAATGCTAACCTTTCTAAATTCAGATCTTTAGTTTCTAAAGTACAGATTTGATTTAAGTTATACGGATTATTTAGAAAATAACTTTCTTTTTGATTTAAAATTATCTTTCTTTTTTCAATGTCTATCTGGGCATTGAGAAAATTAAGCATATCTATTCCAATTATAAAGTCGTACTTTCCTCCTGTGAGAGGAGTGGATTTCCATCTTGCTCTGGCGTTGCTGGGTAAGTTAACTTCTTTCGGTGCCAATGTGTGTACTTCGTAGTTAATAGTGTCATCGCTTATAAGCGTACTAAATGTTAGTAGGTTGCTAAGCTTAATTTTTGGAAAATCCTTTATCTCGCTATTGATCAGGCTTAAACTAGCTCCTGTACCAATAAGCGCTACATAACTTTTATCGTTAGTCCTTATTTTGATTTTGGGTAAGTACTCCAAGGCTCCCTCATAAAAAAATACTATTATTTACTTCTTCCGTCTTAATGTTATTTTTTTTGAAGATCCTTCCTGCCAATTGAGATCTATTAGTTTCGACGTTGTCAATTTCCATCGGTTCCGCTTAATTTTGTCTAGGTTGATTCTGATGGTATTGGCCGGAATTTTGTCTGGGGTTTCCCGTCGTTGGTTGTCTTTGAAAATTACCCGAATTTGTCGGTATGTTATTGTTATATATCTTCCACTATAATTCTGCCTATATTGTCCTGAGACATTATGTCTAACGTCATTTTGATTCCCTTGATTGTTTGAACTTTGACCCGTGCTTTGATTCTTATCTCCAGCTATTTTGTTGTATCTCTGACCTCTGTCAGGATACCTACTATTCCATTTATCTGTTGGATGGTTCCCTCTTGTTTTAAACTTCCTATACTCTGGTCTTATGCTACTATCATCAAATCTTCTACTCGTCATTAGTTTTGGTATATTATTCAAATTTCCTTCCTCATAAATCTGTTCTAGTAATACTCCTTATATCATTTCTTTTATGGTATTTACTAATAAACTGTCCATGTTGCTTAGGTCGATGTAATGGTCACCCCTATAATAAACCGTCAGTTCTTCCGCTTTATATTTTATATTTTGTATTTCTATCATTAACTCATTAACAGACCTTACCTTGAGGTTAGATACCGTTCGATATAAGTGGTGAAGCTCGACGTCTGGTCGGTATCGTAGTTTCAACGTTTCCTTGATTAGCTGCCAATTATCTGGCTGTGGGACGTTTATTATTGCGTTTTTCGCCTGTCTTTGAATGGTCCTGTAGAATATTTATCTCACTACCTCCTTCTGTAGTTCAATGCTACTTATCGTGAATAGCAAGTATTCTATGCAATGTAAACAGTCTTCATTAGTTCATGTCTGCGGCTGTTGTTGTCTTCCGTTCTGCTCCGTAGTTCCTGGTACGCTTGCCGCATTTGTTCCAGTTGTTGCTCCCTTCTTGCAAGCTACTCTACAATGTCCACGGCGGGCATTTGAATCTGTTCGTTAGCCATTCTCCTTTGCTCGAAGATTTGTTGCCTGTTTGAATAAATCGTGATGTTCAAATTAATGGTGGAACACTTTATTTATTTTGTGTTCACTCGCACAGCATTTTGAACGTAGTTAGTGATGATTTCAGTTTCTATAGAAACCACTGCACTTTGAATGTTTATTTATTTGTGGCTGTTTTAACTATAAGTGTTTACTGCACTTTTTGTGGTGTCTACTTCAGTGTTTTTTTTTTTTTTTTGCCAAAACAATAAATGGGTTATCTGGTTCAGTTATCCTTGTTATATCCTGGAGGGTCTGGTCAACATCTTATCGTTGGCTACAGAATCGCAGGATTGAAATTGGAAATTACTGTACAAGACAGGATATATTTAAAACGATTTTTCCGAACGCGGTTTGAATCACTAGACCTTTTATAGCGATATATACTCACTTTACTTCGTCTTATTTTCAAAGATCCTACCGACTGCGCCACTTAAATTTTATCCGTACGTTTTAAACAAATTCCTTTACACGATTAAATAAGACAATTTGGTTTAGGCTACTAAATCAGACTGAATTTACTTTCAATTATTTATATTAATCAAAGCTTACAATCGAATACATATTTGCTTAAACATAATCTACATTTGTGTATTTAAATGCTGACTAAGTGGTTCCCATCATATTTGTCAACAACATTCTGATTCTTGGATATATTATGAACTTTATGATTTTCTTTTGCACCTTTTGTATTATATTTTACCCAAGCAAAGGAAATGGTGTCATATTACTTTTATTCATTTCCTTTTGTCTGGCTAATTTGATTAAGAAATTCTACAAACTTATTAGGTTCATTACCCGTTACTTGGTTATTCATATACGTAACTCGCGCGTTGCAAGGTGGAGGTCCGAACAAGTAGGAAGTAATCAATACTTCTAATGACCGGTGGTAGTTGGATTGTAGTTTCAGTGTGCAAATACGAAATTTATCCTATGGAACTATGGGATGAGGGAAGGTAGTTCGTGTTTCGCTCTGCGTAAAGGACTCACGATTTCGGGCATTTAAGCCAGTGCACACACCGCAGTGTGAGACCTCGTGGCGAGCTGCTTTCGCTTGACAACTCAGCCCTAGGAAGTTCAGAACAATTTTTATTCTTGCAGAAGGATATGGAGAAGTGCCCAATTAACCACACAACTCGGAATATGGATTAATAATCTGCTTTAAATTTATTTTAGTAGCTGTTTTACAATTTAAAAAGAACACCTCATGAAAAAGGAAATTGAAATTTGAGGTTATGACTTTCCACGACCTCGGAGTCGTCGATGAGGTTGCCACAGTCCTCATCATGACCAACGGCCGCCTCGCAACGGTGCAAGTTGACGGATGAGCTGTTGTACGCCCTGTAGAGACGAAACGGTCGCACTGACCAAACGAGTCAGTGTAGGCCGACGTTTATTGACGCGCTCCGATTTAGTGGCAAGTTTCATATCGTTGTTGGTTCGTTTTTGTTGGCAGTGGCAGAGGCGCGACTGTACGCCTCTACGTGGTGGAGTGGTAGTTTTGGGTTTCACTTCCGTGGAAACTAGACTTGGGACGCGCACGGCTTCGGCTCGGTTGATGAACGATAGAGCTACGTATGGTGTGCAGGTTGGCATATGCGGCAGCTATGCCGGGACGTGCATGATCGAGTGCCATGTGATCGGGCGAGGCAGTTCATGCAGTATTTATGCACACTCACTGCTTCTACTCGTTCTTCCACAACCATCTTCCGAACGCTTGAACAAGCTTGTAGTAGGTGGAACCGGCAACAAAGCTGGCACTGATAGAAAGTCAGGTGATCGGGAAGACACAAGTCGATGTATTAGAAAAAATGCAATTTAAGGTGTTGGAGTGAAATGTCAAATTTCTAGTGAATTGCTTTAAGGGCTAATGAGCGTGAGATAAGCGTGATTGCGGTATGGGAGGATATCGGGGAACTATTGGGTAAGGAGAACACATAGTTTCACAAGGGGCCAAGTGTAAATGCCACTTTGAGTTTTGATATCTGCCACTCATATGTGATTATCAGCACCCCTGTGAACTATGAGTACTCTTCCTAGGCGCCACTCTTGGGGGCAGGCGCGTACACAGAAATATTTTTCGGGGGTGTTTTGAAATAAAAATTATAAAATAATGTTGATTTTTCTTTCCGATTTTACTATGATTTTTATGAAATTAAAATTATAAAATTATATTGATTTTTCTTCCCGATTTTGCCATGATGTCCATTACTTCCTCCTGGGTTACATCAACGTCCCTGTGTATGTTGAGCAATGCCAATCCGTTTTACCTATCTTCTCCCGTTTTATTTCGCAGATTGTTTTTCAGTCTGCGAAGTGAGGAGAACGAACGTTCGCTGGATGCCACAGAAACAGGCAATGTCGCCCCAATTTGCAGAAACGTATTTACATTAGGAAATATTGTAGCATTGCAAACATTTAGACAGTCTATGAATGTCTTTGCCACTTCCGCTACATTTTTGTTATGCCTAGACAAATAAGTTTTGAATAAGTCAATGAGCGCAAACTTACACGTTTATAATTAATTACCTTCGCCACATTTTCAGTTCAGCAAGAAAATCGTCCCCAGATCCGCAAACGTTTTTTGGCCATTGACCCTCAAATGCACAAACTGTCTCCTGCAATTCCTCATCGCTGAGCCCAATACACTTGATTGGCAAAATATTTTCTATTTTTAAGAGCAGTTCCCGATGCCTTAAAAATCGCTCAGTAATTTGCTCTAAAAAGTGGTCGAGAAACGGAACAAAAATTGAGCGACGATAATATATTTCTGGGCTTCCTTCGTAGTTGTCCCTATTAATCTGGCGGCCTACTGTTCGAGGAATATTCATTTCTATGCCTGTATTCGCAGCTTTTATCTGTACCGAATCAAATATTTGTTTGAACGATTGTTATGAGTTTTCGCGCATTTCGTTTAATTCGGAAAACAAATCATTGGCATAATATCACAATCTTCTCGTTGGAGCAACAGGCTTACATTTTTTGTAAGGAGGAAAATTGGCTTCAGAATTGCCAGCGATATTATAAACTGCGATGTACGTATTGCCGCCAACAAAGCATGTGGCTTTGTGGTATCACTTCTTATATTGGTGTCGTCAAATTCCTCTAAAGCAGCACAAATGCAATCGAAGACGTCGTAAAACAAAGATAGCGAATCCAAATGTTCCACCCAGCGCGTTTCACAAAACTTTAAAAGACGAGTTTGTTTTGCCTCCGGATTTCTTTCTCTAATAATTGTGTTTAATACTGCGCCAGCTTTGGTGGAGAGTCGAAATATATTCACAATATCCTTAATTGTGCCGATACAGTTTCTAATCGATGATATTTTGCAGCAATATGATATGGCAAGATTTAAACTGTGATTGGCACAATGCACATATACAGCTTCCGGATATATGCTCCTAATTACCGCAGCACACCCCTTAAACTCTCCACTCATAGCACGAGCACCATCATAACCTTCAAAAATTAAAATAAATAAAATATATAGCATGTTTATTTCGTCATATGTATTCAAAAAAATCACCTTGTCCTCTTAAATTTGCAAGATTAAGTTTGAGATCCTTCAACACTTTTATAAGAGTATTTGCGAGTCCCGCGCCCGTGATATTTTCCACAGGGACAAAACATAAAAAATCCTCCCGAATTTTGCGATCGTTTTCTACCTTTTCAACGAATCGTACGCATATTGAAAATTGTTCAATTCCACTTACATCGGTTGTCTCATCGGCCATTACAGAAAAGTATCCTGATTTGTTGACCCGGTCCACGATTTTTTTTTTAATAATCTGCCCTGCAGTTTCAATGACTTCATTTTGAATTCGTGGACTTAGATATGAAGCATTTCCTGCCCCACTTTCAATATGGCTCTTTGAAACATTATCTCCACTTTCAATTGCAAAACGCAGAAGAGCTCTGAAATTCCCATCATTTTCCACTGGCATTTCCAAAGGCAGACGACCTTGATCCCGATGTCCTCTCAATGATATTCCTTGCCTTCCACATAGTAGCACTGTACGTATAATAGAGGCAATTTTTTTTTTATTTTCAATTTGCTGCTTATTCCTACTTGTGTCTATTTCGCAAAGGACATTGTTTTTTTTGTTTTCATAAATCAATATAAAATTTGCTGCCCGTTCCGTTGCACACTTATGGTAATCTTTTGCTTGATGGTCTTTACATTTTTCGATGGCCTTTTTCCATTGGCGGAATGGAGTTTGAACAAACGTGTTAGAACTTTGATGAGTGCCTTTTCCAACAGTGCTGAAACTAAATGCAACGCAAATTCGGCAGTATGCGCCATCTTCAATTGGAGAATAACGTAGCCAAGAAAATGATTGATTCCATGAATTTTGGAATTTCAAATTTCGATCCCCTGATGCTGGAAACTTGAATGCAATAACAGGAGTCCACACATTTGTGAGAAGCTGATATTTTTCTCCATCATCGAGTTGGCGACGACAGAAACTAGCAACATTATTAACATATTCCTAAAAATTCAGCCATATCAAATATACGGAATAATTTAGCCAAAATATATATTTGTACATTGTATGTACAATAAATATTATAAAAAATGTGCTGGCGTATATACTATGTACATCCATAAAATGTATGAAGAAATAATAGTAATATTACTTCTCTGAGCCGTTTTTCAGGTGGAGTTGAACCAGTGTCAAGTGGAACAACATATTTATCACTTTCAGGAACAGCATTCTCATTTACACGTTTTAAAACTTTTTTAGTAAAATAATTTTTTATTGAATTATTCTTTTTGTAACAAAAGTAAGAGCACATATAACACTGAACGTATGAAAAACCAGACTAATTTAGCAATGCAGCCACAATGAGTTTTTGCAAATTGTAGCTGATATGATAACGGTAAACCGAAACATCATAGTCACTCAAACGCTTCAGTCAAAGACAATTACAAATAAAAGTTCCATATGGTTACTGCACCGCAGACTGAGAGAAAAACAAGATTAACAGTTAGTGTTTGAGTAATTCCGCTCACAAAATTCATGGTCGCTCTGGCTTTCACAGTCACTGCTTAACCCCAGAGGGCACAACCAAAAAAATATACGAGTAAGCACAACCGGTTACCTAAACCTTATTTTTCCATTTTTTTATATCAATAATTCTAGGAATATGATAACATTTTGCTGCAAATATTTAACTTGGATCTTAAATAATGCATTAGGTTAGTTTTCATAAAAATAAAACAATTTTTGGTACGTTTAAATAGATAGACGATGAGGGTGCTTGACTAAGCTGTAATTAAATGTATACATAAATTATAAATATTTCTAAGCTTAAGATATTAAATTTTTTTTAATTAAGTATAAAATTATAAATTAGAATTTAAAAAAAAACACACACACAAACAAATGGCGGGAGTTTCCATACAATATATGTAGGTACCCGGGTACCTGGTTTGGCTCTCTAGGGTTAAGCCAAAGCCACGACTCTCTCATTGAACCTATGTCACGATAAGCCTTTTGCCACTTTGAACAGAAACATATATAATTTCTATTTCTAGGTTAAATAACAAGACTTTAACGGTCCACACTTCAATAACAATAAAAAGACATAATATACAAACATATAAAATTAAAAAAAAATTAAAATTCTCAACTATTCTACAATTTTTTATTTTTATTCTCTATTTATTTCGGGGGGGGGGGTTGGTTTGAACCCCCAAAACACCCTCCTGTGTACGCGCCTGCTTGGGGGGGTAGTAGCTCATCTTTGATGAATAGTTAACCTTCTTCAAGGTCTTTCTGCGGGTGTTTCCACTTATACAGCTTGTGCAGATCTTGCAAATACTCACTTTTGAATCTTCGGATAAACTCCTGATGAAAAACTTTCAAGTTTTTCAACGATTTTTCAGAGTAATTTGTTCAGCGGGTGACTCGGGTATTGCCATTAAGAGGGCGCCACGAAGGCAAAGGCCTAGGGAGGGGACTTGGCAACGAATGCCCAGACAAGCACAATAAGCTTCATCTAATGCATCGCAAAATCCATGAAAGTGGACATTATAGGTAGGTGAATACCCAATCCATCACTGTTTTTTTATGGTTTCCACTGAACGGAAGTTTTCAATGATTGTGCCACAATTGTGTTGAGAATTTTGTTTAGTTAATCATTATAGACGAAAGCCATCCTGCCGGGTCAAACAGTTTAGCAACTGCTGAGAGTATTTCGTGTTTGGTCGCCGAGTGTGGAGATTGTGGTGAACTAATTGTATATGAAAATTAATCAGATACAGCGTTCCACTGAATACCTAAGCTTTTAGTTGTACTCTGGTCTTCCAGTTTTACAAAATTTTAGTCTAAAAGATTTTTTATTGGGTACTTCTTCGAGTATTTTTGAGTTATTGGCTGTTATCTTTTTGAGTGGGAACCCAGCCGAGTTTTGAGCTGGAGTAAGTTGAAATAACAGCTTTGGAGCAGTTTTTAAATCATGTCCGCCAGAAAAAAAAACATCCGACATATGTTTCCTGTTTGAGAGTTTTTGTACACTATGGGAATTTGTGGATTCGGTCTGCAGCCAACTGGTGAAGTATTCTGATGGCTAAGTAAGGGGCACAATTTACACCGAATGTCACTGTTTTGAACTTAAAATCTGTTATTTGGTGTTCGACAGTTTTTCGAAAAACTATTCTTTGAAATTCGTGAACGTTTTCATGGACAAGTATTTGGCGATAAATTGTTTCAATGTCGTCATTGAATACGAATCTCCAATTGAGAGTAACAAGCATTAAATCCGTTTGGATAGTGGATCCTGTATAGAGAACGTCATTTAACGAATAACCGGAACTCGAAGATTTAGAAGGATTGAAAACTACTCTAACCTTGGTTGTTCTACTCTCTAGGCGCAGAATTACGTGATGGGGTAAAAAAAAATATAAAATATTCAATATGATTCAGGGTAACGTATTCTTGTAAAACGTCTGAGTACATTTTTTTGGCCTTGGGCCTTTTTCAAGACAATTGGCTTAAAGTTGAGAAGCGTGAGTGACCGAGATCTAGAGATTCTGGGAAATCCTTTTTAAAGGGAAGGCGAACTTCGTATCGACCATCAGCTTTCCGGATTGTTTTGTTTTTATAGTAATTTTCGCAGATTTGGTGTTCTTCTGAGGCTTGAGCAATGTCTACAACATCTGCTTATTCGCAAAGTCGCTTAAGTATGTCACTTAATGAGTCATCGGAAACTGGTTCGACCCAAGTCGAGAACTCTGAGACTAGAGTTTGAACTGGGCCACTCAAAATCCATCCGAAGATGGTGTTCTTTGCCAACAAGCTATCGGAGACAGTTCTTCTTCTCTGACAGGCGTGAAAGAAATATTTTTGGTGTTAAATCTCTGCCTATCACCAATGAGTAGAATTTGGGTCAGTTGGAGTAAAACAATCGCATTTGTTTCTATTATAATATTTTTTTCCGTTTGGTTTAGAGTTATTGAGCAAACGTGCGTGGAATTGTGTACGATTCTTCCACCCATACGGGAAATCTGCCATTTTCGATGGAAGTTTTAGTAAATTTTTTACCCTTGATGAAATGAAGGTTTTTTCTGAACCTGAGTCTATTAATGCCCTTATTATAAATATGTCTCCTAAGTGAACAAGTGGGACCATGGCGGTTGGAAGTAATATTTTTTCTTTACTACTTGTATGGTGAGAATGTACGAATACATATTCTTGCTGTCTGGCAGAATTCGAAGTACAGGAGATCTCTTCGGGTTTAGAATTTATTATCGAATCCTCTGTAAACCTGGCTGTCTGTCGATTTTTGCGATATTTAGCTTGGGTTTGAGTTTTGAGAGTTGATGTGTAACATTGAATGATGGGTTTTTTGACAGTATACGGAATAATTTAGCCAAAATATATATTTGTACATTGTATGTACAATAAATATTATAAAAAATGTGCTGGCGTATATACTATGTACATACATCCATAAAATGTATGAAGAAATAATAGTAATATTACTTCTCTGAGCCGTTTTTCAGGTGGAGTTGAACCAGTGTCAAGTGGAACAACAGATTTATCACTTTCAGGAACAGCATTCTCATTTACACGTTTTAAAACTTTTTTAGTAAAATAATTTTTTATTGAATTATTCATTTTGTAACAAAAGTAAGAGCACATATAACACTGAACGTATGAAAAACCAGACTAATTTAGCAATGCAGCCACAATGAGTTTTTGCAAATTGTAGCTGATATGATAACGGTAAACCGAAACATCATAGTCACTCAAACGCTTCAGTCAAAGACAATTACAAATAAAAGTTCCATATGGTTACTGCACCGCAGACTGAGAGAAAAACAAGATTAACAGTTAGTGTTTGAGTAATTCCGCTCACAAAATTCATGGTCGCTCTGGCTTTCACAGTCACTGCTTAACCCCAGAGGGCACAACCAAAAAAATATACGAGTAAGCACAACCGGTTACCTAAACCTTATTTTTCCATTTTTTTATATCAATAATTCCAGGAATATGATAATATTTTGCTGCAAATACTTAACTTGGATCTTAAATAATGCATTAGGTTAGTTTTCATAAAAATAAAACAATTTTTGGTACGTTTAAATAGATAGACGATGAGGGTGCTTGACTAAGCTGTAATTAAATGTATACATAAGTTATAAATATTTTTAAGCTTAAGATATTAAATTTTTTTTAATTAAGTATAAAATTATAAATTAGAATTAAAAAAAAAACACACACACAAACAAATGGCGGGAGTTCCCATACAATATATGTAGGTACCCGGGTACCTGGTTTGGCTCTCTAGGGTTAAGCCAAAGCCACGACTCTCTCATTGAACCTATGTCACGATAAGCCTTTTGCCACTTTGAACAGAAACATATATAATTTCTATTTCTAGGTTAAATAACAAGACTTTAACGGTCCACACTTCAATAACAATAAAAAGACATAATATACAAACATATAAAATTAAAAAAAAATTAAAATTCTCAACTATTCTACAATTTTTTATTTTTATTTTCTATTTATTTCGGGGGGGGGGTTGGTTTGAACCCCCAAAACACCCTCCTGTGTACGCGCCTGCTTGGGGGGGTAGTAGCTCATCTGTGATGAATAGTTAACCTTCTTCAAGGTCTTTCTGCGGGTGTTTCCACTTATACAGCTTGTGCAGATCTTGCAAATATTCACTTTTGAATCTTCGGATAAACTCCTGATGAAAAATTTTCAAGTTTTTCAACGATTTTTCAGAGTAATTTGTTCAGCGGGTGACTCGGGTATTGCCATTAAGGGGGCGCCACGAAGGCAAAGGCCTAGGGAGGGGACTTGGCAACGAATGCACAGACAAGCACAATAAGCTTCATCTAATGCATCGCAAAATCCATGAAAGTGGACATTATAGGTAGGTGAATACCCAATCCATCACTGTTTTTTTATGGTTTCCACTGAACGGAAGTTTTCAATGATTGTGCCACAATTGTGTTGAGAATTTTGTTTAGTTAATCATTATAGACGAAAGCCATCCTGCCGGGTCAAACAGTTTAGCAATTGCTGAGAGTATTTCGTGTTTGGTCGCCGAGTGTGGAGATTGTGGTGAACTAATTGTATATGAAAATTAATCAGATACAGCGTTCCACTGAATACCTAAGCTTTTAGTTGTACTCTGGTCTTCCAGTTTTACAAAATTTTAGTCTAAAAGATTTTTTATTGGGTACTTCTTCGAGTATTTTTGAGTTATTGGCTGTTATCTTTTTGAGTGGGAACCCAGCCGAGTTTTGAGCTGGAGTAAGTTGAAATAACAGCTTTGGAGCAGTTTTTAAATCATGTCCGCCAGAAAAAAAAACATCCGACATATGTTTCCTGTTTGAGAGTTTTTGTACACTATGGGAATTTGTGGATTCGGTCTGCAGCCAACTGGTGAAGTATTCTGATGGCTAAGTAAGGGGCACAATTTACACCGAATGTCACTGTTTTGAACTTAAAATCTGTTATTTGGTGTTCGATAGTTTTTCGAAAAACTATTCTTTGAAATTCGTGAACGTTTTCATGGACAAGTATTTGGCGATAAATTGTTTCAATGTCGTCATTGAATACGAATCTCCAATTGAGAGTAACAAGCATTAAATCCGTTTGGATAGTGGATCCTGTATAGAGAACGTCATTTAACGAATAACCGGAACTCGAAGATTTAGAAGGATTGAAAACTACTCTAACCTTGGTTGTTCTACTCTCTAGGCGCAGAATTACGTGATGGGGTAAAAAAAAATATAAAATATTCAATATGATTCAGGGTAACGTATTCTTGTAAAACGTCTGAGTACCTTTCTTTGGCCTTGGGCCTTTTTCAAGACAATTGGCTTAAAGTTGAGAAGCGTGAGTAACCGAGATCTAGGTATTCTGGGAAATCCTTTTTAAAGGGAAGGCGAACTTCGTATCGACCATCAGCTTTCCGGATTGTTTTGTTTTTATAGTAATTTTCGCAGATTTGGTGTTCTTCTGAGGCTTGAGCAATGTCTACAACATCTGCTTATTCGCAAAGTCGCTTAAGTATGTCACTTAATGAGTCATCGGAAACTGGTTCGACCCAAGTCGACCCTAAGTGAACAAGTGGGACCATGGCGGTTGGAAGTAATATTTTTTCTTTACTACTTGTATGGTGAGAATGTACGAATTCATATTCTTGCTGTCTGGCATAATTCGAAGTACAGGAGATCTCTTCGGGTTTAGAATTTATTATCGAATCCTCTGTAAACCTGGCTGTCTGTCGATTTTTGCGATATTTAGCTTGGGTTTGAGTTTTGAGAGTTGATGTGTAACATTGAATGATGGGTTTTTTGACAGTAAACACACGTAAAGTTACTTCTACATTCTCTAGTTTTATGTGAAAACGTAAGACAATTTTGGAAATATCAATTTTCTTTAATAAATTTCAGCCGTTCTTGAACTGAAATCGATTTAAATTTTAGGCATATTTTGAGTGGGTGTGCGGGTAAAACACTGCACAATTTGCAAGAGTTTACATATTTTTGATCGCTGTGACCGAGTTTTGTTCGTGTTTGGGTTCGAGTTATAGTTTTGAGCTCTCGTTGAGTTAAGCGTGGGTTGACTCCCATAAACTGTGGTTAAGCTCAACAGAGCCTTGAGCTGGTTATCAACAAGTATTCGGCGATTTTCATATCGGGACCTTAGTGCTTCCCAAGCGAGATCGAAACTTTCATCGCTGAGTGGGTATTGTTTAACTATGATTCCAGCTTGGCCTTTGGTTTTATATCGTAAGTGGTACAATTTTTGAGCGGGAGTTAATTTTGGGTGCTTTTCGGTGTCTAATGCTTGTTTTTCCATTTTTCTACTTTTCGTTTTAAGTTCAAGGATTAAGAATTATAAATTGAGTGATCTGAGCTGAGCAAAAAGTCAAAGGATTTTATTTATAAATATGAGTTTGAGCTAAACATATAAAATTAGTATTTAATGAGTAATAATAAATTATAATGTATGTAATGGCAATTAATGCAAAATTAGCCAAAATTTAATTTAATATGATATTATTTTATTTAACTTTACTTTGTTTTATATTCTTATATTTTACTTATTTATGAGTTATTGAGTTTAAAAAAAAAAATTTCACAGTATGTGTGCACCTTAATACTTATTTGAGATAGTTTGAGTGTGTTTATGTCATATATATAATACTCATATATTGGCAGTAACCTATCTGCGCAATGTGTAAAAATCCAGCAATCTCAACAGAGCCTTGAGCTGGTTATCAACAAGTATTCGGCGATTTTCATATCGTGACCTTAGTGCTTCCCAAGCGAGATCGAAACTTTCATCGCTGAGTGGGTATTGTTTAACTATGATTCCAGCTTGGCCTTTGGTTTTATATCGTAAGTGATAAAATTTTTTAGCGGGAGTTAATTTTGGGTGCCTTATGTATACAGCCGTAACCATATCTCTAAAGGTTGGCCACTCCACGTATTCACCATAAAAATCTTGGCTATCACCATGCAACTTGTAACAACACTCCAGACGATTCTGAATGATTTTTCTCGGTTGCCGAGTTTTTTGGGTTTAAAGAGTTGTAAGGTCTCAGCCATCTCAGCCTTGCAATTTTGGTAGGTATCGCAACATTTTAAAAAAATTGGCTCAACTGATTCACTGACACTTGAGTAGGAGTCAGCCAGTTTTGATCAAGTTGCGAGATTTTAACATTTAAAAGAGCTTCTGTTTAATCTGAAACAATTGAAGGTGACCATTTTGAGCAGAATATCTTCAATCTATTTGTTTTAAATATTAACTTTTTCAAATCTTCAGTTGACCAAGATTTCGAGCTCTCATGCTTTTCGGTGGCTAATGCTTGTTTTTCCATTTTTCTACTTTTCGTTTTAAGTTGAAGGATTAAGAATTATAAATTGAGTGATCTGAGCTGAGCAAAAAGTCAAAGGATTTTATTTATAAATATGAGTTTGAGCTATAAATATAAAATTAGTATTTAATGAGTAATAATAAATTATAATGTATGTAATGGCAATTAATGCAAAATTAGCCAAAATTTAATTTAATATGATATTATTTTATTTAACTTTACTTTGTTTTATATTCTTATATTTTACTTATTTATGAGTTATTGAGTTTAAAAAAAAAATTTCACAGTATGTGTGCACCTTAATACTTATTTGAGAGAGTTTGAGTGTGTTTATGTCATATATATAATACTCATATATTAGCAGTAACCTATCTGCGCAATGTGTAAAAATCCAGCAATCAAAGGGAGATAGTTTTAGTGTAAATGTACGTTGTGCGCATGCGCAGGTTTTACATGTTTTACATATCTGCAGATGCGCCAAGAAATAAATTTGAAAAGGGATGCTTCACTGTGGGGGGCTAATGCCCTTTTTTGAGAAAGTTTACTCATACAAAATAAACTGTGCTGATGAAATATTAAAATTTTATTTTGTAGCTCCTTGGAAATCAAACAAAAATGATTTGATTTGCATTGATAAGCAATTTTGTATATGTGAATGTTTAATTCATATGCATATTCATAAATTTCAATTTTCAGTGATCTATGACTATTCAACTAAAGAAAAAAAACATTATATTGGCTCAACTCAAAACGGAAGTGATATTTTTACAATATTCGCAATGTTCATTTTTTTTTTATGCAGATTTCTAATTTTTGCACATAGTATATAATTTTAAAGCATATGGTTTTTGTCAAATGAACTATAATTTAAAATAAAAAATAAATAAAGGAAAAATTTTGAAAAGATAAAAACAATTAAGAGTTTGAGAACTAATTTTTGGCTACACCACTGGATTTTTTTGACTTAAGTTTACTCGGTTTTCCTTTTCTAATTTTATATATCTGTACTGTAATGTTTGCGATAAAAACAATTAAGAGTTTGAGAACTAATTTTTGGCTACACCACTGGATTTTTTTGACTTAAGTTTACTCGGTTTTCCTTTTCTCATTTTATATATCTGTACTGTAATGTTTGCTGACTGCTCTTTCTCATACTGAAAATATATGAGTATTATATCGAGCCATATTTGCGAAAATAACGTAAGCGCCAAAAAGCAAATTTTACAGGAGACAGTATTTTCTAATTATTTTCGATTTCGTTAGGTGAATTACATTGCAATATAAAATGTAGCCTATTTTAGGTCTCATATAAATAATATATCCTTTCAAGGTTACATTTGTGCAAATTACACTTTTTTTGGCGCTTACGTTATTTTCGCTGCTAGTCTTTAGGAAGCACAGTTAAAAAAATTTCGTTTACGTTAAATGATTTTTATACAATTGTATTGTTGTTTTTTTTTTAAATGTATTTTTTTTTAATCTATTTTGATCAATTTTACATAATATGTTATAAAAGTAAGAATATATGTAAGTTTACAGACTGTAATAAATAAATGAAATTAATTTTGTTTTAATTATCTTCGTCGGTTTCGTTTAAAGTGTCTCTGGCTGCTTCTGATGTCTTAAGGCTACAATATTCCTCATGAAATTGGCTTGGAATACTTTTTTTTCACAAAGTGATTTTAAATCATTAAACTTTTTTAAAGATATTTTTAATTCTGCAAAATATAAACGACTTGGCTGTTGTTGAAAACTCATATTAATACTTTTTTCAGGGCTGTTTTCAAAATACCCATATTTTAATTTAAAGCATTCTTTTTTAAAAGTTGCTGACCGCAGCAAGCTTAAATTTAGTTTATCACCTTTAAATTTCAGCACATTAGAAAGTAATTTCCAATTTAAAAAATTTTAATATTTTAGCGGTATGCATTCATATGCGAAAGGGTTGGTTCTTGCACTTCTAATAATTGTATCCCACTCACTAGGAGCCCACACTGTTCTACTCCGAGTAAACGATTCTATTGTGCTATGCACTACTGAGTCAACAGGCATCATTGTATGACCTGGCAACAAATATGTAATCTTAATAGATTCAACATATGTATGTCGATAAATTTAAAAAATGATCATGGTCAACATGGCCTTATTACGATTTTGTCCTGCGCAACTATCGCAATACAAACTTTTTTCCTTAGAAGTTTTTCTTTCATCTAAAATTAAAAGGTATTTATAAATGGCTGTGCAAATTTCATTGCATCCACGTTTTCCATCTTTTTCTCCCCATAAAAGGCAATATCCATTTCTGGTGCCATTTTCATAAATACTTAAATTGTAAAATGCATATTTTCTGGCATAAAATAGTGTAATATTTTTACTGTGTGGAGTATTTAATACTTTTTGCAGATCAAAACTGGCACACAGAAACAAATTATTTTCTTTTATTTTATTTTGATCTTTCAAGAAAATGCTTTTGATTTCATCTTTGTCTCTTAGATGGTTCTTAAATTCTTCCGATTCAACAACGGTGTCTTTAGCTTGATCGCATTTACTGCATCTGTCCTTTTTTGGCAAATGAAATCCAATGTGGAAATCATTCTTGAAAAAAAAGAGTTCAATAGATCTTTATCTTTTAAATGTTCAATATAACATTTATATAAAGTTGAAACATTGCAACAGATGCGATTGGTGTTTGTGTACACATTTGCATAAAAAAAAAATGCGAGAAAATGTCGCTTACGTTATTTTCGCAAATAGTGCTCAATATATATGGTTTATGTGTACATTTATAAGATCTCATGTCGAACCATAAGGTTGTTATCGTAGTGTGTTTCAATTTATCAATAATAACTTTTTTGTGTTTTTGTAATATTTGGGAATAATAAGTTTTTGAAATAAATATATTCAACTAAGTTAGGTATCCCTTTAATTTGTGTAGTTTTCAATGTATGAAGCTATGTAGGTGGCTTAACTTTCTGAGTTCATATAAGTGTTTTTATTTTATTATATTTTTTTCAGGGGCGTTGTGGTAGCGCACAACCCTCAAGAGGGCCTTTGAAACCAGGACAAGCACGTTTTTTCCCACCCCACGGAACTGCCGTCAAGCATTATATCATGGGGGGAAAGGCGGTTAGTCGCCGCTACTACGCTGAAGTCTTTCGAGGGTTCTCAACCTCTTCATTGCTTCTGGTATTGCATCACAAGCTTTCTTCCATTTTTCGTTGCTTTGTAGCATAGACGCTACGAGCTATTCGGGTGTACAAATTACCCCGCCGATGTTACGAATTTTTGTCTGGTGTTATCAAGGCGCGTGCACTCGAAGAATACGTGGTTAACGCTTTCTGTTGCGTCTCCTCCACAGTAATCGCACATCGGGTCCGGTTCGTGTTTGAAGCGGTGGAGATATGCTTTAATGCACTCGTGTCCCGTCAGGATCTGGAATATAGCGGTATGTCCAGCGACCCATTATTGCGTCACTCCATCTGTTCTGCCAGGTACGCGTGCTGTTCTCTCTTGCCAGGGATTTCTCCATTTTGTTATCCGTAATGATTGCCGATTCGTTAACTAGTATATCGATAGGATACATCCTCGCGATTACTAGTGCTGCTTTGTCTGAAACCGTCTGAAAGGCGCAGCACATGCGGAGCGCGCATACGCGGTATGTGTGATGGCAATATGTGAAGGAAAAAAAAATAAAAATCATAATAAAATATTGTCGCAGTAGTAAACACCCTTTCAGGATATAATGCTCAGCATTAAACTCACCACTAGTAAATCTTTAAACTTTACATAATTTTTTTTTTTGTTACCCAACACTGTTGACACTGGTGAGAAAAATTAGTTAGATTTCTCATCTTCTGTCATAAACTTTGCCTCTGCCATTTCCTGTGAAGATCGGCAGCTAACCACAAGTATAAAATTTTACTTACCGAAAAAAAAATATATATATAAAAGAAAAAAATTTAAACTTTTATTATACGCGAAATCAATAAAAAAGAGAGTAAAAATTAAATCATTTTATATCTAATATAAAGTTTGAAGCGCGTCAGTGGTGTTATTTCGTGAACATTTTTTTTTGAAGGTTATAAGCGATTTATAGCTTACGTTCGAGAGCCCTATCGGGAGCATACACGCGGATTTCGTGGTCCGAATAAAGTCCTGCGCAAACCAAAAAACTGCTGCTGGTTTTCAGACGCCGACACTGCGAAAAATAAAAGTACGTTTCCTGAAAATACAACCTCTGGTAAGACGAAATATTTACATACAACCCTTTTAGAAAGCTCATAATTAGTAACCTTAGCGAATTCTCCGCTAGTTTTGGGGCAACACCAATAAAAATCGTGGTAAGTTCCATCGGGAACATAGTATCCACGTGCTATCCTCAAAGGCAAGGTCAGGATGCCACATGGAGCACCCTACCTAAGCATGCGCATGCACATACGCACATACATACTCATATAGCTACATAATTGTGTGCATATAAACTGGTGGAGTAGCATCAGGTAGCTGCCCACGGGTGAGCCTAGCGATATAGCTTCCTACTATGTAGCAAATTCCAAATATGTGAAACCTGAAAAAAGGAAAACCATAACCAAATCACACATAATGAAAAGACAAAAGAAATTATGCGAGAAAATGTTTGTTGTAAAATTTGGCATAAAATAATTTTACATTAATTTTATATCCATCAACGAATACCTGTAAACACTTTTTTTTTATTATTTAAAAATATCGAAGCAGTTTACTCCAAAACGTTAATTTATAGTCCTCATAATTAATTAATAATAGAATATATCTTTCAACAAAATGTTTTAGAGACTTGCACAAAAAAAAAAATGTTATTATAATAAGTGAATCCCTGTTTAAGCGATATGAAGAAAACCTAAAGTAAACTAATAATTATATTAGTATATAAGAAAATTGTAAGTAATATGCTTGCGTAGATATGTACTTAATGAAACCCGAGGACAATTACATGGTCATACATTATAAATAATCGCATAATTTTTATAGTGGATATCATCGACATGTTTGCGCAAACATCGATGGATTACCCTCATATAATGTAAGTGAATAAAATTATTATGCATAATATAATGAGAACCAAGAAAGAATACTTGTTGTCTCCAGCCATGTAGTTATTATTGGTAGCCCAGAAATGTATTTTTTTGTTTGTTTATATTCTTCTACGTTGATTTTGCTTTTCGTTATACCTATCATTATTTAATTTTATTACTTCTTCTTACCCTTTCGCATTAGCATAAATGAAGTTACATATATATAAGTATATATACGCATTGAACATACATATAAGCATATAAACATAGAGATATAGTAAACATGAGCAAATGAAATCGCTCTCTATTAATGAAATTTTAGTGTTGAAATATACTTTCATTTATAATTGTAGAGATGAATAAAGCATAAAGAACTAAGTTTGAGTCTTGTGAGTTAGTTATGTAGTCGGTGAGGGTTCTCTTTGGATGGGTATGGGAGAGGTCAAAATTTAACTCTCAATACAATGGTAGGGCAGGGAGAGAGAGGAGATATGGAGGCGAGATGTCAGCCAAGACCTCCCACTCACTGGTATCGTGTTGTCTGTTTTGTTTACGCAAGCATTCTAAGGCACAGTAGTTTATAGAAATGATCATGAGAGATTACCAATTATTTTATTAGTAGTTCCCATTCGTTCTTTTGTCCGCAGGTTGTCCGGTAATTTTATTTCTGTGCTGTGTATAAAGAAAATTAGCAAACGTCCGTCCGTAAATGCAGAAGTATGAATCCTGAGTGCAAATAATTATGTTTATTACCTTGGAATAAAGGTAAATCATTGGCTTCGTCCAGTAAGTGCATGATTTTTTTTTTGTGTGTACATATATGTATGCTAAGTAGGGTGGAGCAAGGACCCCGAATTCCCGACTGACTGAGCCTGGATAACGCAAGCATGCACGCCCGCTCTGAGCCCCCTAGTGTCGGTCCAACACCGTAATAGTAGGTACATTACAAAATAATGGCGCCCAACGTGGGGCCCGAAACAATTTCAATAATGTTTTGAGCTTCTATAACTTTAGTTTTTTTAAATGCTGACTGATTAAGTGATGGAATAAGTTTGGATGCGCTTGGTCGTCCATCTTACCAACTAACAATAGTCATGCGTTATATCTTTTATAAATTTTGTCCTGTTATAACATACTTAGGAATAGAGTGTGGATATTTTTTATACTTTACCAGGTGTTTACTTGATGGGTTTATAGAAAGCGTGTTTACCCTTTTCATGATCTTGAAAGCGTTTTTTTTAATGTTCAGACATGAAATAGTAGATACCTATGATTTTTTTTGCACCAGTTAACTAAAATTTCCTTCGTAGGCGAAAACAGTTCCAGTTTAAGATACCTTGATTTTATCCACCGACTTACATTGGGTCACAAGACTTAAATATATTTATGTATAAACGCGTATTTCAAATTTTGCTGTAAGGTATTTAACAGACTTTTTTTTTGTAAACTTGGATCTATTCGAAAATGTCCGTGCAACATTTAGCCAACCTTGCTGTTCCTGGCAATATTTGTTCCATTTGCAACGAGGAAACGACGAGCTTTAACTTTATAGCAACGCCATGTATGCATGGTTTCCACCGGTCATGTCTTTCCATTTGGCTTACTGACAATGAGTCATGCCCTTTGTGTCGGAGAGCAGTTGATTCCCAGCCTTTGAGGAGTTTTTCAGAGCAAGAACTCCATCCGCCTGTTGATAATGCATTTTCTCAAGGTGCAGTTTCAAGGCCTACTAACAGTAATATCAGGGGCCCAACAACACGCCCCTGCCAACGCGCGACGCGGTCGCAATTATAGACAAAATCGAGGTGAAGCTCGCCAACCTTATGCTGATTTGCAGCGAATTCAACACATAATTGAAGAAACTTCTCAGCGTCAGCGGGTTAATATAACACGTGAAATTACGGGAGTTATTAGTCAGTTAGTATCTCAGTCGATAGAAACCCAATTCCAAAATCTTAGTTTGCGTAACTCACGAATTGAACAGGACAGGCAAGTGTCAGATAATGTTCCAGACTTACATGATTCAGATATTAGGAGTACTACTGCTCCTCAACAACAACAAATTATGAACGATAATACCAATGTTAATCAACCTAATACATACCTTCGCAGTAATGGAACCGCACATAATTTATCGCCAGAGGCAATTTCCAAGATAATTATTAACTGGAAGTTAACCTTCGATGGAGCATTGGAAAGCGTTTCTGTAGATGAGTTTATATATCGAATAAATGCTTTAACTGTGTCCTCCCTGCGAGGCAATTTTGATGCGCTTTGTCAGAAAGCCCATGTTCTTTTCGAGGGCAAAGCAAAGAACTGGTACTGGAGGTATCATCATTCGGTGCGATCGCTTGATTGGTTCGACTTATGCGAAGCTTTAAAAAGCAACTTTAAGGATCCTCGTACAGACTATGATATACAAGAAAGAATACGCAACAGAAAGCAAAAGACAGGAGAGACGTTTGAACAGTTTTTCGAAGCGGTTATGTCATTGAATGATAGCTTAAAGGTGCAGTTATCGGAACAGGAGTTAGTTGAGACTCTTATTCGTAACATAGTCCCAGAAGTTCGACTAGAACTTCTCCATTTAGAGATATCATCAATTTCTGCTTTAAGGCGCGCATGTAGACGACGTGAAAATTTTTTCGATACAGTCAAAAACAATTTTCTTAGACCTAATTTTGCACAAAAGCGTCAATTAGCTGAAGTAGGCCTAGTTGACAACAACGTAAATGCCATTGAAAAGAAATGTTGGAACTGTGATGTAGCTGGTCATAGCTATAAGCAATGCCTCAAACCACGTTGAGTATTCTGTTATGGGTGCGGCTTACTTGCTTACTTTTTACCGAACTGTCCGAATTGTAACAAGCAGGAAAACAAGCAGAGGGGTGTCTACAAAACCACCAGCAGCCACCCCAGTCCAACATTGGAGTTAAATCCGAATTAAATATTCTTAAAAATACGAGCAGAGAAAATTTACCAGACTTACGTGTACACCCAATTAGACCATTACATATACGTTTGCAAGAATATGAAGCTAAACGCGAGCAAATCTTCTCCTCCGTACGATCGGCCAGTAGAGCACACACATATTGGAAAATCTTAAAGTCACAGCAAAAATTAGTATCGGCAACATCAATATCTATGCCAGATGACATTCGGCCATATGCTTCCGTAGAGATTTTAGGAGAGAAATTCTTGGGGTTCAGATTCAGGAGCTTCTATAAGCTGTTTGGGAGCAAAATGGGCGGTAGATATACTTGCTCGCAATTTAAAAATAAAGAAGATTAAGTCCAACGTATGCACGGCAGATGGTACAAAACAGTCCGTGGTTGGCGTTGTTACATTAGATGTACTCTATCGAGATAAAACCTTTCCAATCGACTTCTATGTAGTCCCAACTCTGAGCCAAAATGTGTATTTAGGAGTAAACTTTTGGAAAACATTTCAAATTGCTCCGAATTTAGTTAGCGAGTTAAATATTTCAGAGTCAGATGAAAATGTTCACCCGCTATCCACCAGTCAAAAGGAAAAACTAGTCACCGCAATCCGATGTTTTCCTTCATTTGAAGAGAAAGGACTCGGGCAGATAAAGCTTGTAGAACATGTTATTGATGTTGGCGGTGCCAGCCCCATCAAGCAGCGTCATTATCCAATATCGCCTGCAATAGAAAAACTAATGGGTCAAGAAATTGACCGCATGATTGCTCAAGGGGTGATAGAGGAGTCGAATAGCGCCTGGTCTTCTCCAGTTGTTTTAGTAAGGAAGCCTGGTAAATTGCGTCTTTGCTTAGATAGTCGTAAAGTAAACACGTTGACGGTGAAAGATGCTTATCCGTTACCTCACATTGAGGGAATATAAGGCAGGTTGCCTCGCGCAGAGTTTATTTCCAGTTTGGATTTGAAAGACGCTTTCTGGCAAATCCCGCTGGAGGGAGCTTCACGCGAGAAAACAGCCTTCACCGTACCAAATAGGCCACTCTACCAGTTTAAAGTAATGACATTCGGCTTATGCAATGCGCCGCAGACAATGTGCCGGCTGATGGATAAGGCGGGGTTAACAATCAACATTGCGAAGAGCAAGTTTTGTTTGAAACAAGTTCGATATCTAGGATATATAGTAGGTAATGGTAGTCTTCAAACAGATCCTGATAAAGTATCGGCAATTAGTGAATACCCACCACCAAAGTCAGTGAGACAGCTACGGCGCTTTTTGGGAATGGCTGGCTGGTATCGGCGGTTTATTGCGAACTTTGCCGCCATCACTCATTCCTTAACCGAATTGCTTAAGAAAGGCCGAGAATTTGAATGGAACCCAGATTTTACTAAGCCTTTTCTAATTCAATGTGATGCGAGCCAGAGTGGCATAGGGGCAGTACTCGCTCAACAGAACGAAAACGGTGAGGAAATTCCTGTGGCTTATATGAGCCAGAAACTCAATAAAGCACAGCGGAATTACTCCGTTACAGAGCTAGAATGTCTTGCTGCAATTGTAGCTGTTAAAAAATTCCGACCCTATATCGAAGGGCAAATATTTCGAATTATAACAGATCATGCCAGCCTCCGATGGTTGATGAAACAAACAGACCTCAGCGGGCGTTTGGCGCGCTGGGCAATCAAGCTACAAGCATTTGATTTTACGATCGAACATCGCAAGGGGTCTGCAAATGTAGTGCCAGATGCGCTGTCGCGTGTGAACACAGACAATATTGATGCATTAATTCTACCATGTGAAAACGTTTCCGACATAGATCTACAGTCCAAAGAGTTCGATAGCGCTGAATATACGAAGTTAAGGGAAAGGATAAAATGCGATGAAAATCAGTTACCTGACTTTAAGGTTGTAGGAAAGTACATTTATCACCGGACTGAGTTTTATAGCGGAGAAGAAGAACAACAAGAAAATGCATGGAAGCTTACTGTTCCAGAAGCATTGCGCCACCAAGTTTTGTTCAATGCTCATAACGTTGCAACAGCAGCCCATGGAGGTGTGGAAAAACAGTGGAGAAAATACGGCGATTTTTCTATTGGCCCGGTCTTTATCGTTCAGTCCGAGAATATGTATCAGGGTGTGAAATATGCAAAACAACAAAACACCCAACCAAAGTACTAAGGCCTCCAATGGGGAATTTCAAGCCAACTGAACGCATTTTCCAAAGGCTTTATGTAGACCTAATTGGTCCGTTTCCAAGATCGAAAAATGGTCACATTGGTATTTTAATAGTGCTCCACCATATGTCTAAATATACTTTTTTGTGCCCATTAAAGAAATTTACCACCACACCAATAACTAACTTCTTAAAACAACAAGTATTTGATACATTTGGTGTTCCGGAATTTATCGTCCGTGACAACGGTAGTCAATTTCGATCACGCGAATTCGAAAACTTCCTCAATAATTATGGTATCAAGCATATTTGCACGGCGATATACTCTCCTCAAAGCAATAGCTCGGAAAGAGTAAATCGTTCAATTAATGCTGCGCTACGTGCCTACATAAAGAATGATCAACGCGATTGGGACTTGCACTTAAGCAGCATAAACTGTGCGTTAAGGAATTCTGTCCATCAGACAACCACCCAAACTCCATATTTCGTTGTGTTTGGTCAACACATGATAACATACGGAAAAGACTACCAGGTGCTGCGAAACATTTTGATGATCAACGAAGGCAGGGTGGAAACTCATGAGGATAGGCACGATAATTTGACTCGGGTAAGAAACTCTGTTCTGGATAATATTCAAAAAGCCTATGAATCTAATTCAAAAAGATACAATTTGCGAGCACGAACGGTCACCTTCAATATCGGACAAGAAGTCCTAAGAAGGAATTTCACTTTAAGCAGCGCGTCGAAAAAATTCAGCAGCAAGTTAGCAAGAGTTCGTGACAAAGTGGGTAAATCTTGTTATTTGTTGGAAGACTTGTCAGGAAAATTGTTAGGAACATTTCATGCGAAAGACATGCAAGCAATGAAGTAATAAACAATAACTTATGCCACTATTCAGATTTCAAATGCGTTTGCCTAACACATTTGAAACCTGTGTTGTGATAGCAATATGTGAAGGAAAAAAAAAAAAATCATAATAAAATATTGTCGCAGTAGTAAACACCCTTTCAGGATATAATGCTCGGCATTAAACTCACCACTAGTAAATCTTTAAACTTTACATAATTTTTTTTGTTACCCAACACTGTTGACACCGGTGAGAAAAATGAGTTAGATTTCTCATCTTCTGTCATAAACTTTGCCTCTGCCATTTCCTGTGAAGATCGGCAGCTAACCACAAGTATAAAATTTTACTTACCGAAAAAAAAATATATGTATATAAAAGAAAAAAATTTAAACTTTTATTATACGCGAAATCAATAAAAAAGAGAGTAAAAATTAAATCAGTTTATATCTAATATAAAGTTTGAGGCGCGTCAGTGGTGTTATTTCATGAACATTTTTTTTTGAAGGTTATAAGCGATTTATAGCTTACGTTCAAAAGCCCTATCGGGAGCATACACGCGGATTTCGTGGTCCGAGTAAAGTCCTGCGCAAACCACAAAACTGCTGCTGGTTTTCAGACGCCGACACTGCGAAAAATAAAAGTACGTTTCCTGAAAATACAACCTCTGGTAAGACGAAATATTTACATACAACCCTTTTAGAACGCTCATAATTAGTAACCTTAGCGAATTCTCCGCTAGTTTTGGGGCAACACCAATAAAAATCGTGGTAAGTTCCATCGGGAACATAGTATCCACGTGCTATCCTCAAAGGCAAGGCCAGGATGCCACATGGAGCACCCTACCTAAGCATGCGCATGCACATACGCACATACATACTCATATAGCTACATAATTGTGTGCATATAAACTGGTGGAGTAGCATCAGGTAGCTGCCCACGGGTGAGCCTAGCGATATAGATTCCTACTATGTAGCAAATTCCAAATATGTGAAACCTGAAAAAAAGGAAAACCATAACCAAATCACACATAATGAAAAGACAAAAGAAATTATGCGAGAAAATGTTTGTTGTAAAATTTGGCATAAAATAATTTTACATTAATTTTATATCCATCAACAAATACCTGTAAAAACTTTTTTTTTATTATTTAAAAATATCGAAGCAGTTTACTCCAAAACGTTAATTTATAGTCCTCATAATTAATTAATAATAGAATATATCTTTCAACAAAATGTTTTAGAGACTTGCACAAAAAAAAAAATGTTATTATAATAAGTGAAACCCTGTTTAAGCGATATGAAGAAAACCTAAAGTAAACTAATAATTATATTAGTATATAAGAAAATTGTAAGTAATATGCTTGCGTAGATATGTACTTAATGCAACCCGAGGACAATTACATGGTCATACATTATAAATTTTCGCATAATTTTTATAGTGGATATCATCGACATGTTTGCGCAAACATCGATGGATTACCCTCATATAATGTAAGTCAATAAAATTATTATGCATAATATTATGAGAACCAAGAAAGAATACTTGTTGTCTCCAGCCATGTAGTTATTATTGGTAGCCCAGAAATGTATTTTTTTTGTTTGTTTATATTCTTCTACGTTGATTTTGCTTTTCGTTATACCTATCATTATTTAATTTTATTACTTCTTCTTACCCTTTCGCATTAGCATAAATGAAGTTACATATACATATATAAGTATACATATATACGCATTGAACATACATATAAGCATATAAACATAGAGATATAGTAAACATGAGCAAATGAAATCGCTCTCTATTAATGAAATTTTAGTGTTGAAATATACTTTCATTTATAATTGTAGAGATGAATAAAGCATAAAGAACTAAGTTTGAGTCTTGTGAGTTAGATATGTAGTCGGTGAGGGTTCTCTTTGGATGGGTATGGGAGAGGTCAAAATTTAACTCTCAATACAATGGTAGGGCAGGGAGAGAGAGGAGATATGGAGGCGAGATGTCAGCCAAGACCTCCCACTCACTGGTATCGTGGTGTCTGTTTTGTTTACGCAAGCATTCTAAGGCACAGTAGTTTATAGAAATGATCATGAGAGATCACCAATTATTTTATTAGTAGTTCCCATTCGTTCTTTTGTCCGCAGGTTGTCCGGTAATTTTATTTCTGTGCTGTGTATAAAGAAAATTAGCAAACGTCCGTCCGTAAATGCAGAAGTATGAATCCTGAGTGAAAATAATTATGTTTATTACCTTGGAATAAAGGTAAATCATTGGCTTCGTCCAGTAAGTGCATAATTTTTTTTTTTGTGTGTACATATATGTATGCTAAGTAGGGTGGAGCAAGGACCCCGAATTCCCGACTGACTGAGCCTGGATAACGCAAGCATGCACGCCCGCTCTGAGCCCCCTAGTGTCGGTCCAACACCGTAATAGTAGGTACATTACAAAATAATGGCGCCCAACGTGGGGCCCGAAACAATTTCAATAATGTTTTGAGCTTCTATAACTTTAGTTTTTTTAAATCCTGACTGATTAAGTAATGGAATAAGTTTGGATGCGCTTGGTCGTCCATCTTACCAACTAACAATAGTCATGCGTTATATCTTGTATAAATTTTGTCCTGTTATAACATACTTAGGAATAGAGTGTGGATATTTTTTATACTTTACCAGGTGTTTACTTGATGGGTTTATAGAAAGCGTGTTTACCCTTTTCATGATCTTGAAAGCGTTTTTTTTAATGTTCAGACATGAAATAGTAGATACCTATGATTTTTTTTTTGCACCAGTTAACTAAAATTTCCTTCGTAGGCGAAAACAGTTCCAGTTTAGGATACCTTGATTTTATCCACCGACTTACATTGGGTCACAAGACTTAAATATATTTATGTATAAACGCGTATTTCAAATTTTGCTGTAAGGTATTTAACAGACTTTTTTTTTGTAAACTTGGATCTATTCGAAAATGTCCGTGCAACATTTAGCCAACCTTGCTGTTCCTGGCAATATTTGTTCCATTTGCAACGAGGAAACGATGAGCTTTAACTTTATAGCAACGCCATGTATGCATGGTTTCCACCGGTCATGTCTTTCCATTTGGCTTACTGACAATGAGTCATGCCCTTTGTGTCGGAGAGCAGTTGATTCCCAGCCTTTGAGGAGTTTTTCAGAGCAAGAACTCCATCCGCCTGTTGATAATGCATTTTCTCAAGGTGCAGTTTCAAGGCCTACTAACAGTAATATCAGGGGCCCAACAACACGCTCAAGAGCTGCTCTTAACAATATCCTTGATAGGTCAAATACTGAAGATATTCAATCCCCTGCCAACGCGCGACGCGGTCGAAATTATAGACAAAATCGAGATGAAGCTCGCCAACCTTATGCTGATTTGCAGCGAATTCAACACATAATTGATAAAAACTTCTCAGCGTCTGCGGGTTAATATAACACGTGAAATTACGGGAGTTATTAGTCAGTTAGTATCTCAGTCGATAGAAACCCAATTCCAAAATCTTAGTTTGCGTAACTCACGAATTCAACAGGACAGGCAAGTGTCAGATAATGTTCCAGACTTACATGATTCAGATATTAGGAGTACTACTGCTCCTCAACAACAACAAATTATGAACGATAATACCAATGTTAATCAACCTAATACATATGGTTACCTTCGCAGTAATGGAACCGCACATAATTTATCGCCAGAGGCAATTTCCAAGATAATTATTAACTGGAAGTTAACCTTCGATGGAGTATTGGAAAGCGTTTCTGTAGATGAGTTTATATATCGAATAAATGCTTTAACTGTGTCCTCCCTGCGAGGCAATTTTGATGCGCTTTGTCAGAAAGCCCATGTTCTTTTCGAGGGCAAAGCAAAGAACTGGTACTGGAGGTATCATCATTCGGTGCGATCGCTTGATTGGTTCGACTTATGCGAAGCTTTAAAAAGCAACTTTAAGGATCCTCGTACAGACTATGATATACAAGAAAGAATACGCAACAGAAAGCAAAAGACAGGAGAGACGTTTGAACAGTTTTTCGAAGCGGTTATGTCATTGAATGATAGCTTAAAGGTGCAGTTATCGGAACAGGAGTTAGTTGAGACTCTTATTCGTAACATAGTCCCAGAAGTTCGACTAGAACTTCTCCATTTAGAGATATCATCAATTTCTGCTTTAAGGCGCGCATGTAGACGACGTGAAAATTTTTTCGATACAGTCAAAAACAATTTTCTTAGACCTAATTTTGCACAAAAGCGTCAATTAGCTGAAGTAGGCCTAGTTGACAACAACGACAGCTCTGAATTTTCTATGACGGAAACTCGAGAGTATGTAAATGCCATTGAAAAGAAATGTTGGAACTGTGATGTAGCTGGTCATAGCTATAAGCAATGCCTCAAACCACGTCGAGTATTCTGTTATGGGTGCGGCTTACTTGCTTACTTTTTACCGAACTGTCCGAATTGTAACAAGCAGGAAAACAAGCAGAGGGGTGTCTACAAAACCACCAGCAGCCACCCCAGTCCAACATTGGAGTTAAATCCGAATTAAATATTCTTAAAAATACGAGCAGAGAAAATTTACCAGACTTACGTGTACACCCAATTAGACCATTACATATACGTTTGCAAGAATATGAAGCTAAACGCGAGCAAATCTTCTCCTCCGTACGATCGGCCAGTAGAGCACACACATATTGGAAAATCTTAAAGTCACAGCAAAAATTAGTATCGGCAACATCAATATCTATGCCAGATGACATTCGGCCATATGCTTCCGTAGAGATTTTAGGAGAGAAATTCTTGGGGTTCAGATTCAGGAGCTTCTATAAGCTGTTTGGGAGCAAAATGGGCGGTAGATATACTTGCTCGCAATTTAAAAATAAAGAAGATTAAGTCCAACGTATGCACGGCAGATGGTACAAAACAGTCCGTGGTTGGCGTTGTTACATTAGATGTACTCTATCGAGATAAAACCTTTCCAATCGACTTCTATGTAGTCCCAACTCTGAGCCAAAATGTGTATTTAGGAGTAAACTTTTGGAAAACATTTCAAATTGCTCCGAATTTAGTTAGCGAGTTAAATATTTCAGAGTCAGATGAAAATGTTCACCCGCTATCCACCAGTCAAAAGGAAAAACTAGTCACCGCAATCCGATGTTTTCCTTCATTTGAAGAGAAAGGACTCGGGCAGATAAAGCTTGTAGAACATGTTATTGATGTTGGCGGTGCCAGCCCCATCAAGCAGCGTCATTATCCAATATCGCCTGCAATAGAAAAACTAATGGGTCAAGAAATTGACCGCATGATTGCTCAAGGGGTGATAGAGGAGTCGAATAGCGCCTGGTCTTCTCCAGTTGTTTTAGTAAGGAAGCCTGGTAAATTGCGTCTTTGCTTAGATAGTCGTAAAGTAAACACGTTGACGGTGAAAGATGCTTATCCGTTACCTCACATTGAGGGAATATAAGGCAGGTTGCCTCGCGCAGAGTTTATTTCCAGTTTGGATTTGAAAGACGCTTTCTGGCAAATCCCGCTGGAGGGAGCTTCACGCGAGAAAACAGCCTTCACCGTACCAAATAGGCCACTCTACCAGTTTAAAGTAATGACATTCGGCTTATGCAATGCGCCGCAGACAATGTGCCGGCTGATGGATAAGGCGGGGTTAACAATCAACATTGCGAAGAGCAAGTTTTGTTTGAAACAAGTTCGATATCTAGGATATATAGTAGGTAATGGTAGTCTTCAAACAGATCCTGATAAAGTATCGGCAATTAGTGAATACCCACCACCAAAGTCAGTGAGACAGCTACGGCGCTTTTTGGGAATGGCTGGCTGGTATCGGCGGTTTATTGCGAACTTTGCCGCCATCACTCATTCCTTAACCGAATTGCTTAAGAAAGGCCGAGAATTTGAATGGAACCCAGATTTTACTAAGCCTTTTCTAATTCAATGTGATGCGAGCCAGAGTGGCATAGGGGCAGTACTCGCTCAACAGAACGAAAACGGTGAGGAAATTCCTGTGGCTTATATGAGCCAGAAACTCAATAAAGCACAGCGGAATTACTCCGTTACAGAGCTAGAATGTCTTGCTGCAATTGTAGCTGTTAAAAAATTCCGACCCTATATCGAAGGGCAAATATTTCGAATTATAACAGATCATGCCAGCCTCCGATGGTTGATGAAACAAACAGACCTCAGCGGGCGTTTGGCGCGCTGGGCAATCAAGCTACAAGCATTTGATTTTACGATCGAACATCGCAAGGGGTCTGCAAATGTAGTGCCAGATGCGCTGTCGCGTGTGAACACAGACAATATTGATGCATTAATTCTACCATGTGAAAACGTTCCCGACATAGATCTACAGTCCAAAGAGTTCGATAGCGCTGAATATACGAAGTTAAGGGAAAGGATAAAATGCGATGAAAATCAGTTACCTGACTTTAAGGTTGTAGGAAAGTACATTTATCACCGGACTGAGTTTTATAGCGGAGAAGAAGAACAACAAGAAAATGCATGGAAGCTTACTGTTCCAGAAGCATTGCGCCACCAAGTTTTGTTCAATGCTCATAACGTTGCAACAGCAGCCCATGGAGGTGTGGCAAAAACAGTGGAGAAAATACGGCGATTTTTCTATTGGCCCGGTCTTTATCGTTCAGTCCGAGAATATGTATCAGGGTGTGAAATATGCAAAACAACAAAACACCCAACCAAAGTACTAAGGCCTCCAATGGGGAATTTCAAGCCAACTGAACGCATTTTCCAAAGGCTTTATGTAGACCTAATTGGTCCGTTTCCAAGATCGAAAAATGGTCACATTGGTATTTTAATAGTGCTCCACCATATGTCTAAATATACTTTTTTGTGCCCATTAAAGAAATTTACCACCACACCAATAACTAACTTCTTAAAACAACAAGTATTTGATACATTTGGTGTTCCGGAATTTATCGTCCGTGACAACGGTAGTCAATTTCGATCACGCGAATTCGAAAACTTCCTCAATAATTATGGTATCAAGCATATTTGCACGGCGATATACTCTCCTCAAAGCAATAGCTCGGAAAGAGTAAATCGTTCAATTAATGCTGCGCTACGTGCCTACATAAAGAATGATCAACGCGATTGGGACTTGCACTTAAGCAGCATAAACTGTGCGTTAAGGAATTCTGTCCATCAGACAACCACCCAAACTCCATATTTCGTTGTGTTTGGTCAACACATGATAACATACGGAAAAGACTACCAGGTGCTGCGAAACATTTTGATGATCAACGAAGGCAGGGTGGAAACTCATGAGGATAGGCACGATAATTTGACTCGGGTAAGAAACTCTGTTCTGGATAATATTCAAAAAGCCTATGAATCTAATTCAAAAAGATACAATTTGCGAGCACGAACGGTCACCTTCAATATCGGACAAGAAGTCCTAAGAAGGAATTTCACTTTAAGCAGCGCGTCGAAAAAATTCAGCAGCAAGTTAGCAAGAGTTCGTGACAAAGTGGGTAAATCTTGTTATTTGTTGGAAGACTTGTCAGGAAAATTGTTAGGAACATTTCATGCGAAAGACATGCAAGCAATGAAGTAATAAACAATAACTTATGCCACTATTCAGATTTCAAATGCGTTTGCCTAACACATTTGAAACCTGTGTTGTGATAGCAATATGTGAAGGAAAAAAAAAAAAATCATAATAAAATATTGTCGCAGTAGTAAACACCCTTTCAGGATATAATGCTCGGCATTAAACTCACCACTAGTAAATCTTTAAACTTTACATAATTTTTTTTGTTACCCAACACTGTTGACACCGGTGAGAAAAATGAGTTAGATTTCTCATCTTCTGTCATAAACTTTGCCTCTGCCATTTCCTGTGAAGATCGGCAGCTAACCACAAGTATAAAATTTTACTTACCGAAAAAAAAATATATGTATATAAAAGAAAAAAATTTAAACTTTTATTATACGCGAAATCAATAAAAAAGAGAGTAAAAATTAAATCAGTTTATATCTAATATAAAGTTTGAGGCGCGTCAGTGGTGTTATTTCATGAACATTTTTTTTTGAAGGTTATAAGCGATTTATAGCTTACGTTCAAAAGCCCTATCGGGAGCATACACGCGGATTTCGTGGTCCGAGTAAAGTCCTGCGCAAACCACAAAACTGCTGCTGGTTTTCAGACGCCGACACTGCGAAAAATAAAAGTACGTTTCCTGAAAATACAACCTCTGGTAAGACGAAATATTTACATACAACCCTTTTAGAACGCTCATAATTAGTAACCTTAGCGAATTCTCCGCTAGTTTTGGGGCAACACCAATAAAAATCGTGGTAAGTTCCATCGGGAACATAGTATCCACGTGCTATCCTCAAAGGCAAGGCCAGGATGCCACATGGAGCACCCTACCTAAGCATGCGCATGCACATACGCACATACATACTCATATAGCTACATAATTGTGTGCATATAAACTGGTGGAGTAGCATCAGGTAGCTGCCCACGGGTGAGCCTAGCGATATAGATTCCTACTATGTAGCAAATTCCAAATATGTGAAACCTGAAAAAAAGGAAAACCATAACCAAATCACACATAATGAAAAGACAAAAGAAATTATGCGAGAAAATGTTTGTTGTAAAATTTGGCATAAAATAATTTTACATTAATTTTATATCCATCAACAAATACCTGTAAAAACTTTTTTTTTATTATTTAAAAATATCGAAGCAGTTTACTCCAAAACGTTAATTTATAGTCCTCATAATTAATTAATAATAGAATATATCTTTCAACAAAATGTTTTAGAGACTTGCACAAAAAAAAAAATGTTATTATAATAAGTGAAACCCTGTTTAAGCGATATGAAGAAAACCTAAAGTAAACTAATAATTATATTAGTATATAAGAAAATTGTAAGTAATATGCTTGCGTAGATATGTACTTAATGCAACCCGAGGACAATTACATGGTCATACATTATAAATTTTCGCATAATTTTTATAGTGGATATCATCGACATGTTTGCGCAAACATCGATGGATTACCCTCATATAATGTAAGTCAATAAAATTATTATGCATAATATTATGAGAACCAAGAAAGAATACTTGTTGTCTCCAGCCATGTAGTTATTATTGGTAGCCCAGAAATGTATTTTTTTTGTTTGTTTATATTCTTCTACGTTGATTTTGCTTTTCGTTATACCTATCATTATTTAATTTTATTACTTCTTCTTACCCTTTCGCATTAGCATAAATGAAGTTACATATACATATATAAGTATACATATATACGCATTGAACATACATATAAGCATATAAACATAGAGATATAGTAAACATGAGCAAATGAAATCGCTCTCTATTAATGAAATTTTAGTGTTGAAATATACTTTCATTTATAATTGTAGAGATGAATAAAGCATAAAGAACTAAGTTTGAGTCTTGTGAGTTAGATATGTAGTCGGTGAGGGTTCTCTTTGGATGGGTATGGGAGAGGTCAAAATTTAACTCTCAATACAATGGTAGGGCAGGGAGAGAGAGGAGATATGGAGGCGAGATGTCAGCCAAGACCTCCCACTCACTGGTATCGTGGTGTCTGTTTTGTTTACGCAAGCATTCTAAGGCACAGTAGTTTATAGAAATGATCATGAGAGATCACCAATTATTTTATTAGTAGTTCCCATTCGTTCTTTTGTCCGCAGGTTGTCCGGTAATTTTATTTCTGTGCTGTGTATAAAGAAAATTAGCAAACGTCCGTCCGTAAATGCAGAAGTATGAATCCTGAGTGAAAATAATTATGTTTATTACCTTGGAATAAAGGTAAATCATTGGCTTCGTCCAGTAAGTGCATAATTTTTTTTTTTGTGTGTACATATATGTATGCTAAGTAGGGTGGAGCAAGGACCCCGAATTCCCGACTGACTGAGCCTGGATAACGCAAGCATGCACGCCCGCTCTGAGCCCCCTAGTGTCGGTCCAACACCGTAATAGTAGGTACATTACAAAATAATGGCGCCCAACGTGGGGCCCGAAACAATTTCAATAATGTTTTGAGCTTCTATAACTTTAGTTTTTTTAAATCCTGACTGATTAAGTAATGGAATAAGTTTGGATGCGCTTGGTCGTCCATCTTACCAACTAACAATAGTCATGCGTTATATCTTGTATAAATTTTGTCCTGTTATAACATACTTAGGAATAGAGTGTGGATATTTTTTATACTTTACCAGGTGTTTACTTGATGGGTTTATAGAAAGCGTGTTTACCCTTTTCATGATCTTGAAAGCGTTTTTTTTAATGTTCAGACATGAAATAGTAGATACCTATGATTTTTTTTTTGCACCAGTTAACTAAAATTTCCTTCGTAGGCGAAAACAGTTCCAGTTTAGGATACCTTGATTTTATCCACCGACTTACATTGGGTCACAAGACTTAAATATATTTATGTATAAACGCGTATTTCAAATTTTGCTGTAAGGTATTTAACAGACTTTTTTTTTGTAAACTTGGATCTATTCGAAAATGTCCGTGCAACATTTAGCCAACCTTGCTGTTCCTGGCAATATTTGTTCCATTTGCAACGAGGAAACGATGAGCTTTAACTTTATAGCAACGCCATGTATGCATGGTTTCCACCGGTCATGTCTTTCCATTTGGCTTACTGACAATGAGTCATGCCCTTTGTGTCGGAGAGCAGTTGATTCCCAGCCTTTGAGGAGTTTTTCAGAGCAAGAACTCCATCCGCCTGTTGATAATGCATTTTCTCAAGGTGCAGTTTCAAGGCCTACTAACAGTAATATCAGGGGCCCAACAACACGCTCAAGAGCTGCTCTTAACAATATCCTTGATAGGTCAAATACTGAAGATATTCAATCCCCTGCCAACGCGCGACGCGGTCGAAATTATAGACAAAATCGAGATGAAGCTCGCCAACCTTATGCTGATTTGCAGCGAATTCAACACATAATTGATAAAAACTTCTCAGCGTCTGCGGGTTAATATAACACGTGAAATTACGGGAGTTATTAGTCAGTTAGTATCTCAGTCGATAGAAACCCAATTCCAAAATCTTAGTTTGCGTAACTCACGAATTCAACAGGACAGGCAAGTGTCAGATAATGTTCCAGACTTACATGATTCAGATATTAGGAGTACTACTGCTCCTCAACAACAACAAATTATGAACGATAATACCAATGTTAATCAACCTAATACATATGGTTACCTTCGCAGTAATGGAACCGCACATAATTTATCGCCAGAGGCAATTTCCAAGATAATTATTAACTGGAAGTTAACCTTCGATGGAGTATTGGAAAGCGTTTCTGTAGATGAGTTTATATATCGAATAAATGCTTTAACTGTGTCCTCCCTGCGAGGCAATTTTGATGCGCTTTGTCAGAAAGCCCATGTTCTTTTCGAGGGCAAAGCAAAGAACTGGTACTGGAGGTATCATCATTCGGTGCGATCGCTTGATTGGTTCGACTTATGCGAAGCTTTAAAAAGCAACTTTAAGGATCCTCGTACAGACTATGATATACAAGAAAGAATACGCAACAGAAAGCAAAAGACAGGAGAGACGTTTGAACAGTTTTTCGAAGCGGTTATGTCATTGAATGATAGCTTAAAGGTGCAGTTATCGGAACAGGAGTTAGTTGAGACTCTTATTCGTAACATAGTCCCAGAAGTTCGACTAGAACTTCTCCATTTAGAGATATCATCAATTTCTGCTTTAAGGCGCGCATGTAGACGACGTGAAAATTTTTTCGATACAGTCAAAAACAATTTTCTTAGACCTAATTTTGCACAAAAGCGTCAATTAGCTGAAGTAGGCCTAGTTGACAACAACGACAGCTCTGAATTTTCTATGACGGAAACTCGAGAGTATGTAAATGCCATTGAAAAGAAATGTTGGAACTGTGATGTAGCTGGTCATAGCTATAAGCAATGCCTCAAACCACGTCGAGTATTCTGTTATGGGTGCGGCTTACTTGCTTACTTTTTACCGAACTCTCCGAATTGTAACAAGCAGGAAAACAAGCAGAGGGGTGTCTACAAAACCACCAGCAGCCACCCCAGTCCAACATTGGAGTTAAATCCGAATTAAATATTCTTAAAAATACGAGCAGAGAAAATTTACCAGACTTACGTGTACACCCAATTAGACCATTACATATACGTTTGCAAGAATATGAAGCTAAACGCGAGCAAATCTTCTCCTCCGTACGATCGGCCAGTAGAGCACACACATATTGGAAAATCTTAAAGTCACAGCAAAAATTAGTATCGGCAACATCAATATCTATGCCAGATGACATTCGGCCATATGCTTCCGTAGAGATTTTAGGAGAGAAATTCTTGGGGTTCAGATTCAGGAGCTTCTATAAGCTGTTTGGGAGCAAAATGGGCGGTAGATATACTTGCTCGCAATTTAAAAATAAAGAAGATTAAGTCCAACGTATGCACGGCAGATGGTACAAAACAGTCCGTGGTTGGCGTTGTTACATTAGATGTACTCTATCGAGATAAAACCTTTCCAATCGACTTCTATGTAGTCCCAACTCTGAGCCAAAATGTGTATTTAGGAGTAAACTTTTGGAAAACATTTCAAATTGCTCCGAATTTAGTTAGCGAGTTAAATATTTCAGAGTCAGATGAAAATGTTCACCCGCTATCCACCAGTCAAAAGGAAAAACTAGTCACCGCAATCCGATGTTTTCCTTCATTTGAAGAGAAAGGACTCGGGCAGATAAAGCTTGTAGAACATGTTATTGATGTTGGCGGTGCCAGCCCCATCAAGCAGCGTCATTATCCAATATCGCCTGCAATAGAAAAACTAATGGGTCAAGAAATTGACCGCATGATTGCTCAAGGGGTGATAGAGGAGTCGAATAGCGCCTGGTCTTCTCCAGTTGTTTTAGTAAGGAAGCCTGGTAAATTGCGTCTTTGCTTAGATAGTCGTAAAGTAAACACGTTGACGGTGAAAGATGCTTATCCGTTACCTCACATTGAGGGAATATAAGGCAGGTTGCCTCGCGCAGAGTTTATTTCCAGTTTGGATTTGAAAGACGCTTTCTGGCAAATCCCGCTGGAGGGAGCTTCACGCGAGAAAACAGCCTTCACCGTACCAAATAGGCCACTCTACCAGTTTAAAGTAATGACATTCGGCTTATGCAATGCGCCGCAGACAATGTGCCGGCTGATGGATAAGGCGGGGTTAACAATCAACATTGCGAAGAGCAAGTTTTGTTTGAAACAAGTTCGATATCTAGGATATATAGTAGGTAATGGTAGTCTTCAAACAGATCCTGATAAAGTATCGGCAATTAGTGAATACCCACCACCAAAGTCAGTGAGACAGCTACGGCGCTTTTTGGGAATGGCTGACTGGTATCGGCGGTTTATTGCCAACTTTGCCGCCATCACTCATTCCTTAACAGAATTGCTTAAGAAAGGCCGAGAATTTGAATGGAACAAGGATGCGCAGGAAGCATTTGAGCTACTAAAGCATCGTTTAACATCTGCTCCCGTTTTGATAAACCCAGATTTTACTAAGCCTTTTCTAATTCAATGTGATGCGAGCCAGAGTGGCATAGGGGCAGTACTCGCTCAACAGAACGAAAACGTTGAGGAAATTCCTGTGGCTTATATGAGCCAGAAACTCAATAAAGCACAGCGGAATTACTCCGTTACAGAGCTAGAATGTCTTGCTGCAATTGTAGCTGTTAAAAAATTCCGACCCTATATCGAAGGGCAAATATTTCGAATTATAACAGATCATGCCAGCCTCCGATGGTTGATGAAACAAACAGACCTCAGCGGGCGTTTGGCGCGCTGGGCAATCAAGCTACAAGCATTTGATTTTACGATCGAACATCGCAAGGGGTCTGCAAATGTAGTGCCAGATGCGCTGTCGCGTGTGAACACAGACAATATTGATGCATTAATTCTACCATGTGAAAACGTTCCCGACATAGATCTACAGTCCAAAGAGTTCGATAGCGCTGAATATACGAAGTTAAGGGAAAGGATAAAATGCGATGAAAATCAGTTACCTGACTTTAAGGTTGTAGGAAAGTACATTTATCACCGGACTGAGTTTTATAGCGGAGAAGAAGAACAACAAGAAAATGCATGGAAGCTTACTGTTCCAGAAGCATTGCGCCACCAAGTTTTGTTCAATGCTCATAACGTTGCAACAGCAGCCCATGGAGGTGTGGCAAAAACAGTGGAGAAAATACGGCGATTTTTCTATTGGCCCGGTCTTTATCGTTCAGTCCGAGAATATGTATCAGGGTGTGAAATATGCAAAACAACAAAACACCCAACCAAAGTACTAAGGCCTCCAATGGGGAATTTCAAGCCAACTGAACGCATTTTCCAAAGGCTTTATGTAGACCTAATTGGTCCGTTTCCAAGATCGAAAAATGGTCACATTGGTATTTTAATAGTGCTCGACCATATGTCTAAATATACTTTTTTGTGCCCATTAAAGAAATTTACCACCACACCAATAACTAACTTCTTAAAACAACAAGTATTTGATACATTTGGTGTTCCGGAATTTATCGTCCGTGACAACGGTAGTCAATTTCGATCACGCGAATTCGAAAACTTCCTCAATAATTATGGTATCAAGCATATTTGCACGGCGATATACTCTCCTCAAAGCAATAGCTCGGAAAGAGTAAATCGTTCAATTAATGCGGCGCTACGTGCCTACATAAAGAATGATCAACGCGATTGGGACTTGCACTTAAGCAGCATAAACTGTGCGTTAAGGAATTCTGTCCATCAGACAACCACCCAAACTCCATATTTCGTTGTGTTTGGTCAACACATGATAACATACGGAAAAGACTACCAGGTGCTGCGAAACATTTTGATGATCAACGAAGGCAGGGTGGAAACTCATGAGGATAGGCACGATAATTTGACTCGGGTAAGAAACTCTGTTCTGGATAATATTCAAAAAGCCTATGAATCTAATTCAAAAAGATACAATTTGCGAGCACGAACGGTCACCTTCAATATCGGACAAGAAGTCCTAAGAAGGAATTTCACTTTAAGCAGCGCGTCGAAAAAATTCAACAGCAAGTTAGCAAGAGTTCGTGACAAAGTGGGTAAATCTTGTTATTTGTTGGAAGACTTGTCAGGAAAATTGTTAGGAACATTTCATGCGAAAGACATGCAAGCAATGAAGTAATAAACAATAACTTATGCCACTATTCAGATTTCAAATGCGTTTGCCTAACACATTTGAAACCTGTGTTGTGATAGCAATATGTGAAAGAAAAAAAAAAATCATAATAAAATATTGTCGCAGTAGTAAACACCCTTTCAGGATATAATGCTCGGCATTAAACTCACCACTAGTAAATCTTTAAACTTTACATAATTTTTTTTGTTACCCAACACTGTTGACACCGGTGAGAAAAATGAGTTAGATTTCTCATCTTCTGTCATAAACTTTGCCTCTGCCATTTCCTGTGAAGATCGGCAGCTAACCACAAGTATAAAATTTTACTTACCGAAAAAAAATATATATATAAAAGAAAAAAATTTAAACTTTTATTATACGCGAAATCAATAAAAAAGAGAGTAAAAATTAAATCAGTTTATATCTAATATAAAGTTTGAGGCGCGTCAGTGGTGTTATTTCATGAACATTTTTTTTTGAAGGTTATAAGCGATTTATAGCTTACGTTCAAAAGCCCTATCGGGAGCATACACGCGGATTTCGTGGTCCGAGTAAAGTCCTGCGCAAACCACAAAACTGCTGCTGGTTTTCAGACGCCGACACTGCGAAAAATAAAAGTACGTTTCCTGAAAATACAACCTCTGGTAAGACGAAATATTTACATACAACCCTTTTAGAACGCTCATAATTAGTAACCTTAGCGAATTCTCCGCTAGTTTTGGGGCAACACCAATAAAAATCGTGGTAAGTTCCATCGGGAACATAGTATCCACGTGCTATCCTCAAAGGCAAGGCCAGGATGCCACATGGAGCACCCTACCTAAGCATGCGCATGCACATACGCACATACATACTCATATAGCTACATAATTGTTGTTTTTCCGATCGGTCGTGTATAAAAGGGCTCCTGAGTTAAGAACCCGAAAGTGCAGTCAAAGTGCGAATTTTACCCGCGTTCTAAACCAGTGAAGAGTGCAAAAGTGTAGTGCTTCGTTTCATACAACAGCGAGAGCGCTACCTGGGACACAAGACAAAATATAAGTGTTTAAAATAATAAACAAAAAAAGCAACAAAAGTGGGTTAATGAGCGCCAAATACTATCGCGCTCCCGCGAATTTTAAGGCCCTCAAATCAGCTGTTCTAAATCAGCTGTTCTTATTCAGCACAATTGTGAACTAGCCTTATTTTCCTCTGTACGGGTGCGTGTCCATACTGCAAGAAGGTTGGTGTCTTCGATAAACGCAAGGTGTCTCGGATGCAACAAGTCTGCGCTTAAAAAACAGCGCCATGGAAAAATTTTCGCCAGCCACCAGTCTGCAAGTTGCAGAAGGAATCGCCCAAGATCCCTTCGTGCGACGGTCGCGACTGGGACATTCTCCACCCCGTTCAGCTCCATCGGTTATCGCACCTGCTCTCTGCGTCGCCGACCCAGAGCAGATAAGAAGCGGTGGCAATAACGAGGAAAATGCCTTCGCTTGCCTTGGTAGGCTCATTGGCGACCTCAGTAGTATTATGGAAAGCGGCAAACGTTCAATTAACCAAAATTTTAGAGACTTGGTGAAGGCGATTGCCATCTCTTACGAGCAAGTCGCAGATGAAAGAAAAGAAGCAAACTCAAGCGTAAAGGATGCAAAGCAGACAACTCCTTCGTTAAGGAAAACTGCACATGGCACTGCAAAAAGGTCTCGCGAACAAGCTGCAAGTGAATCATCTCCCCCACAGGGCCCAGCTAAAAAGAAAAAAGGGGTTTTCATAAACACAACAAACAATGTCGTTGCTGCTGAAAAGCCGGTCGCTGGAGGAGCTAGAACAATAGTTGAAAGCGAACCGTGGCAAACAGTTACGAAACGGAAGCGCCAAAAACCCAAGCCAGTACGGCCAGATGCCCTCATCGTGGAAAGTACGGGCGAATGTTCATACGCGGACATTTTGAAGGCTGTTAAAAGAGAAGAATCCCTGAGTGGAATGAACACGATGGTTCGCAAAATCCGGAAAACTGCGAACGGTGATCTCCTTTTCCAACTTGCTAAGCAATCCGATGAGAACACAGCGAAATTAAGAGAAGCGGTGGGGCAAGTTCTCGCAGGAAAAGCAGAAGTGAAATGCCTCAGGGAAGAGTCCGTCGTGGAAATACACGATATGGACGAAATAACCACCATCGAGGAAGTGTGCCTGGCGCTAAACTCTCAGCTTCCTACCTTCAATGTAGAGCCCTCGAGCATCAAATCAATGCGGAAAGCATACGGTGGAACGCAGACAGCAACGGTTTCTCTGCCCACTGAAATAACGAGAACGCTCTTAGCAAGCGGCAAAGTCCGGATTGGCTGGGTTGTTTGCCGCATTCGGGCAAAAATGCAGCCCAAACGCTGCTTTAAATGCCTCGACTTCGGCCACATAGCAAAGAACTGCTCCAGCCAAATAAATTATAAAAGTGCATGCTTTAAATGCGGAGAAGACGGCCATTTAGCGAGGATGTGCACAAATCCCCCAAAATGTTTATTGTGCGAAAAGAGACAAGAAATACGCACTGACCACTCTAGTGGTGGCATTAAATGTCCAGTATATAAAGAAGCGATCCAAAAATTAAAACCACTATGAGATTATTGCAGCTAAATCTTAACCACTGCGAAGCCGCGCAAGACCTCCTGTCGCAAACAGTTCTCGACTTAAAGGCCGACATAGCACTACTGAGCGAGCCTTACAAGAGAAAGTCGATTAATTGGACTCAGGACATCTGTGGGAAAGCCGCAATATGGTCTTGTGGACAAAATCCCGCATATATAGGAAATGTACTGAGTGAAAGAGGTTTCATACGCGGTAAAATAGACGATATTTATATATACAGCTGTTACATTCCGCCAAGTACCCCTCTTAACATGTTTGAGGAAATCGTCGAAAAAATAGCCATAGATGCCATAACAAAACAGCGGTTCATAATTGCAGGCGATTTTAATGCCTGGGCCACAGAGTGGGGCTCACAGCGAACGACTCCAAAGGGAAGAGCGCTGTTGGAAGCATTTGCCTGCTTAGATGTGGCAATACTGAACACCGGCGCAGAGCACACCTTTTCGAGAAATGGCTTCGGCTCCGTCATAGACATCACACTCGTAAGCTCTAACCTTTACACGCGGTCCAAATGGAGTATAAGCGCATGCTACACTCAAAGCGATCACTCGGCTATTATATGCGATATAAAATTAAACAGTAGCAAACCTGTTAAACGACAACAGCGACTAAAGCGCCAAGGGTGGAAAATCAGCACCCTCGACCAAGAGGTGTTCAAAGAAATGCTACAAACTACAGAATACACGGGGTGCGCGAACAACAAGTGCATAAAATTTATGAATAATATTCGAACAGCATGCAATGCGTCGATGTCTCGCAAGTCTGCCACCAAGCAACACTCTCGGGTTTATTGGTGGAACGAGGACATACAAAACCTTAGAGAAGAGTGTATTAAGTCCAGAAGACGCTTCCAAAGAGCAAAAGGAAGACCACACTTCACAGACTTCAGAGAAATTTACAGATTAGCGAGGCGCGCGCTGAAGATTGCAATTAAAGAAAGCAAGCGTCAATGCTTCCTTGAACTTTGTGATGAAGCTGAAAATAATCCATGGGGAACAGCATACAAAATTGTGACAAAGAAATTAAAAGAAGTAAAAGACTCTATTCCAACATGTCCACAATTCCTAAGACAAACAGTGAACATACTTTTTCCAGAGCAAAGAAGGCTGGTATCATCTACCCCAAAAACTAGAGAGCATGTTTTCCGCAAGGTTACCGCTGAAGAAGTTATTCAAGCACTAAAGAGACTCGACGACAAAAAGTCTCCGGGTCCTGACGGAGTTCCAAACAAGGTGCTAAAACTGGCCTTTACCCACGTGACATCAACAGTAGTAGATATATTTAATACCTGCTTGGCGGAGGCAACGTTTCCATCGATATGGAAGCGACAAACGCTGGTACTTTTGCCCAAACCAGGTAAACCCCTAACGGAGCCATCTAGCTACAGACCAATATGCTTGCTAGACTCTGCAGGTAAAATCCTAGAGCGTATAATATACAACCGCCTTGAAAGCGAAGTTGATGCCGCAAACGGTTTATCTGAAACCCAGTTCGGGTTCAGAAAAGGAAGATCCACTGTCGACGCCGTAAACTTGGCTACAAAAATAGCACAAGAGGCGATTAGTGGTACTCGATGGCTAGAGGGATCTAAAAAATACTGCATAATGGTGACTCTTGATGTTAAAAATGCCTTCAACACAGCCAACTGGGCTAAAACTCTAGATGCGCTGGACCGTATTGGAATATCCAGCTACTTACGAGAAACCATGCGCAGCTATTTTGAAGGACGCGTTTTGGAGTACGCAACATCAGCGGGCGCGAGAAACTTGAAAGTCACAGGCGGTGTTCCACAAGGCTCCGTACTCGGACCATTACTCTGGAACGTCATGTACGACGGGGTCCTACGTATAAAACTGCCAAGCGAGGCAAAAATAATCGGATTCGCAGACGACATCGCTTTGATTACTACAGGTAAACACCTGAGTGAAATTTGCGACACCACGAATAGAGCTATAGCATTAGTTCAGTCGTGGCTGGCGCAAAATGGACTTAAACTGGCGGAGCAGAAAACAGAGTCAGTGCTCATATCCAGCAGGAAAAAGGTGGAGTCAGTCACAATAAAAGTTGGCGACCACGATATAACAACACTGCCAGCAGTTAAGTACCTGGGAATAATGATAGATAGGAGGCTATCGTTCAAATCGCACCTCGAATACGCCAACGTAAGAGCATCAGCCACAGTAACTGCACTATCGAGGATAATGCTAAATGCACGCGGTCCAAAGCAACGACGACGCCAATTAATTGCAGGCACAGTAAAGAGCCAAATATTATACGGCGCTTCAGTCTGGCACTCGGCATCAAAGTGCGCATCGTACATGCGTGGCATAAAAGCAACATACCGCCTATGCGCGCTCCGCGTGTGCTGCGCTTTTAAAACGGTTTCCGACGAAGCAGCACTAGTAATCGCGGGGATGTATCCTATCGATATACTAGTGAACGAAGCGGAAATCATTGCGGAAAACACAATGGAGCGATCCCTTGCAAGAGAGGCCAGCACGCATACCTGGCAGATCAGATGGAGTAACGCAACAAAGGGTCGCTGGACATACCGCTGTATTCCAGATTTAAAAAGCTGGTTGACCAGAAAGCACGGCGAAGTAGAATTCTACTTAGCACAGTTCCTGACGGGACACGGGTGCTTTAAAGCATATCTCTACCGCTTCAAACACGAACCGGACCCGATGTGCGATTACTGTGGAGGAGACGCAACAGAAAGCGTCCACCACGTATTCTTCGAGTGCACGCGATTTGATGACATCTCACGGAAAATTCGTAACATAACCGGGGTAATTTGTACACCCGAATCGCTCGTAGCGTCTATGCTACAAAGCAGTGAAAAATGGAAGACAGCTAGTGATGCAATAGCAGAAGCAATGAAGAGGTTGAGAACCCTCGAAAGACTTCGGCGTAGCAGCGGCGACTAACCGCCTTTCCCCCCCATGATGTAATGCTTGACGGCAGTTCCGTGGGGTGGAGAATTCGACGAAAAAAACAGGCTTATCCTGGTTTCAAAGGGCCACTTGAGGGTAGTGCGCTACCACAACGCCCCTGAAAAAAAAAAAAAAAAAGCTACATAATTGTGTGCATATAAACTGGTGGAGTAGCATCAGGTAGCTGCCCACGGGTGAGCCTAGCGATATAGATTCCTACTATGTAGCAAATTCCAAATATGTGAAACCTGAAAAAAAGGAAAACCATAACCAAATCACACATAATGAAAAGACAAAAGAAATTATGCGAGAAAATGTTTGTTGTAAAATTTGGCATAAAATAATTTTACATTAATTTTATATCCATCAACGAATACCTGTAAAAACTTTTTTTTTATTATTTAAAAATATCGAAGCAGTTTACTCCAAAACGTTAATTTATAGTCCCCATAATTAATTAATAATAGAATATATCTTTCAACAAAATGTTTTAGAGACTTGCACAAAAAAAAAATGTTATTATAATAAGTGAAACCCTGTTTAAGCGATATGAAGAAAACCTAAAGTAAACTAATAATTATATTAGTATATAAGAAAATTGTAAGTAATATGCTTGCGTAGATATGTACTTAATGCAACCCGAGGACAATTACATGGTCATACATTATAAATTTTCGCATAATTTTTATAGTGGATATCATCGACATGTTTGCGCAAACATCGATGGATTACCCTCATATATTGTAAGTGAATAAAATTAGTATGCATAATATAATGAAAACCAAGAAAGAATACTTGTTGTCTCCAGCCATGTAGTTATTATTGGTAGCCCAGAAATGTATTTTTTTGTTTGTTTATATTCTTCTACGTTGATTTTGCTTTTCGTTATACCTATCATTATTTAATTTTATTACTTCTTCTTACCCTTTCGCATTAGCATAAATGAAGTTACATATATATAAGTATATATACGCATTGAACATACATATAAGCATATAAACATAGAGAGATAGTAAACATGAGCAAATGAAATCGCTCTCTATTAATGAAATTTTAGTGTTGAAATATACTTTCATTTATAATTGTAGAGATGAATAAAGCATAAAGAACTAAGTTTGAGTCTTGTGAGTTAGTTATGTAGTCGGTGAGGGTTCTCTTTGGATGGGTATGGGAGAGGTCAAAATTTAACTCTCAATACAATGGTAGGGCAGGGAGAGAGAAGAGATATGGAGGCGAGATGTCAGCCAAGACCTCCCACTCACTGGTATCGTGTTGTCTGTTTTGTTCACGAAAGCATTCTAAGGCACAGTAGTTTATAGAAATGATCATGAGAGATTACCAATTATTTTATTAGTAGTTCCCATTCGTTCTTTTGTCCGCTGGTTGTCCGGTAATTTTATTTCTGTGCTGTGTATAAAGAAAATTAGCAAACGTCCGTCCGTAAATGCAGAAGTATGAATCCTGAATGCAAATAATTATGTTTATTACCTTGGAATAAAGGTAAATCATTGGCTTCGTCCAGTAAGTGCATGATTTTTTTTTTTGTGTGTACATATGTATATGTATGCTAAGTAGGGTGGAGCAAGAACCCCGAATTCCCGACTGACTGAGCCTGGATAACGCAAGCATGCACGCCCGCTCTGAGCCCCCTAGTGTCGGTCCAACACCGTAATAGTAGGTACATTACATATGTTGCCTTTATGCCACGCAAGTACGATGCGCACTTTGATGCCGAGTGCCAGAAGGGAGCGCTGAATAATATTTGGTTTTTACTGTGCCTGCAATTAATTGACGTCGTCGTTGCTTTGGACCGCGTGCATTTAACATTATCCGCGATAGTGCTGTTACTGTGGCTGATGCTCTTTCTGCGATTTGAATGAAAGCCTCCTATCTATCATTAATCCCAGATACTTAACTGCTGGCTGTGTTCTTATATAGTGGTCGCCAACTTTTATTGTGACGGACTTCACCTTTTTCCTGCTGGATATGAGCATTGACTCGGTTTTCTGCTCTGCCAGTTTAAGTCTATTTTGTGCCAGCCACGACTAAACTTATGCTATAGCTCTATTCGTGGTGTCGCAAATTTCGCTTAGGTGTTAACCTGTAGTGATCAAAGTGATGTCATCTACGTATTCAGAATAATGGTCCGAGTACGGAACATTAGGGAACACCACCAGTGACTTTAAAGTTTCTCGCGCCCGCTGATGTTGCATACTCCAAAAAGCGTCCTTCAAAATAGCAGCGCATGATGTCTCGAACGTAGCTGGATATGCCAATATGGTCTAGCGCGTCTAGAGTTTTAGCCCATTTGGCTGTGTTGAAGGCATTTTTGACGTCAAGAGTCACCATTAAGAGATCTCTCAAGCCATCGAGTACCACTAATCGCCTCTTGTGCTATTTTCTTAGCCATGTTCACGGCATCAACTCCGCTTTCAGTGCGGTTGTATATTACACGCTCTAGGATTTTACCTGCAGAGTAAAGTAGGCAAATTGGTCTGTTGCTAGATGCCTTCGTAAGGGTTTTACCTGGTTTGGGCAAAAGTACCAGCGTTTGTCGCTTCCATATCAATAGGAACGTTACCTCCGCCAAGCAGGTATTAAATATATCTTCTACTGTTGATGTCACGTGAGTAAAAGCCAGTTTTAGCACCTCATTCGGAACCCTTTCAGGACCCGGAGACTTATTGCCGTCGAGTCTCTTTACTGTTTGAATAACTTTTTCAGCAGTAATGGGGTAATAGGGAAAACATGCTCTGCAGTTTTTGGGGTAGATGAGACCAGCTTTTTTGCTCTGGAAAAAGTATGTTCACTGTTTGCCTTAGGATTTGTGGACATGTTGGAATCGAGTCTTTAACGTATTTTAATTACTTTGTCACAATTTTGAATGCTGTTCCCCATGGATTATTCTCAGCTTCATCATGGAGTTCAAGGAAGCATTGACGCTTGCCTTCTTTAATTGCAATCTTCGGGGCGCGCCTCGCTAATCTGTACATTTCTCTGGAGTCTGTGAACTGTGGTCTTCCTTTTACTCTTTGGAAGCGCCTTTCACCAATAACCTGGAAAGTGTTGCTTGAGGGCAGACTTACGAGACATCGACGCATTGCATGCTGTTCGAATATTGTGAATTTTGTGCACCTGTTGTTCACACGGTTTTAATTTTCCATAGCCTCTTTATATCCTGGGCATTTAATGCCACCACTAGAGTGGGCAGTGCACAATAAACATTTTGGGGGATTTGTGGCTATCTTCTGCGCATTTAAAGCATGCATTTTTATAACATATTTGGCTGTTATGTGGTCGAGGCATTTAAAGCAGTGTTTAGGCTGCATTTATGCGCGAATGCGGCATATAACCCAGCCAATCTGCTTTCCGCATTGATTTAATGCTCGTGGGCTCTAAATTGAAGCTACGAAGCTGAGAGTTAAGCGACAGGCACACCTTCTCGATGGTGGTTATTTCGTCTATATCGTGTATTTCCACGACTAACTCTTCCCTGAGGCATTTCACTTCTACTTTTCCGGCGAGAACTTGCCCCACCGCTACTCTTAATTTCGTTGTGTTCTCATCGAATTGCCATCAAGTTGGAAAAGGAGATCACCGTTCACAGTTTTCCGGATTTTACGAACCATCGTGTTCATTCCACTCAGGGATTCTTCTTTTTTAACAGCCTTCAAAATGTTCGCGTATGAACATTCACCCGCACTTTTCACGATTACGGCATCTGGCCGTACTGGCTTAGTTTTTTGGCGCTTCCATTTTGTAAACGATTGCCACGGTTCACTTTCAGCTATTGTTCTAGCTCCTCCAGCGACCGCTCTTTCTGCAGCAACGGCGTTGTTTGTGGTGTTTATAAAAACCCCTTTTTCTTAGCTGGGCCTTGTGGAGGAGATGGGTCACTCGTAGCTTATTCGCGAGACCTTATTGCAGCGCCATGTTAAGTTTTCCTTAACCAACGATTGCTTTGTATCCTTTAAGCTTATGTTTGCTTCCTTTCTTTCATCCGCGACTTGCTCGTAAGAGATGGCAATCGGCTTCACCAAATCTCTAAAATTTTGGTTGATTGAGCGTTTGCCGCTGTCCCAGTCGCGACTGTCGCAAGAAGGGATCTCGGGCGATTCCTTCTGCAATTGATTTAAGGGCCTTAAAATTAGCGGGAGCGCGATAGTATTTGGCGCTCACTAACCCACTTTTAGTTGCTTTTTTTTGTTTATTTATTTAAACGCTTAGATTTTATCCTGTGCCCCAGGTAGCGCTCTCGCTGTTGTACAAAACGAAGCACTACACTTTTTCACTCTTCACTGGTTTAGAACGCGGGTAAAATTCGCACTTTGACCCCACTTTGAGGGTTCTTAAGTTGGGAGCCCTTTTATACACGACCGATCTTAAAAACATTCGCGTTAAGTTCATATAAGTGTCTAGCCTAAGCGGAGTCTCGCCTAAGTATTCAAAACGACGTAAGAAGTTGGTGCAAAAATCTTTTGATTTGACTATGTTTAAATTAGTACTTAACAATATAAACAGTGTATTTACACTGCAAGGAAATGCAGAAAATCTCTCCGACGCCCTCTCTCAAGATATCATCAAGGCATGCGATTCTTCCATGACAAGAAAGGTTCGCAGAACTGGCCGCAAGCCTGTATTCTGGTGGACGGCTGAAATAGCATCGTTAAGACAACAATGCAATAAAGTTAGAAGAAAATGTCAAAGAATTAGATCGGAAGAGCTAAGAGATGCATTTAAGGCTCTTCGAAAGAAATTTAAAGTTGCAATAAAAATGTTTGTTTTAAAGAGCTTTTTAATGAAATAGATGAATAGTAGGCGGCGCCTACAAAGTAGTGATGAAAAAGTTTAAAGGAAGCCAAATGCAGATGACAACGTGCCCGACGCTTAAAAAAGTGGGCGAAACCCTTTTTCCAAAAGAAGCAGAAATCGAAAGTGCGGCCAAGCGTTTACAAAACAACAAGGCTTCCGGTCCTGATGGTATTCCTAACATTGCCATTAAAGAAGCAGTGGTTGCCTTGCCAACAGCATTTTCAAAAGTTTTTAATGCATGTCTTCGAGAAGGTGTCTTCCCGAGTAGATGGAAAAGACAGAAACTGGTTCTACTCCCAAAGGTTGGCAAACCACAGGGGAAGCCCGGCTCTTATAGGCCCCTCTGTATGATCGACACTTTAGGTAAGGGACCATATTGATTCTGCTCAGTGTTTGTCTGACTCCCAATATGGTTTTCGGAAAGGCAGATCAACAGTTGACGCTATATGCAGAGTAACTGATATAGCAAAAGAAGCAATTAAAGGCACACGCTGGAAGAATGGCGCAAAAGAATATTGTGCTGTAGTAACCCTAGATATAAAGAACGCATTTAACTCACTGGGTAGGTCGCATATAATCAATGCGCTGAAATCGATCAAAACTCCAGAGTATTTAATAAGATTAAAAAATAGTTACTTATATAATAGAGTTCTTACTTATAGCGCTTCTTCAGGAATGAAGGAATACATCGTCACCAGAGGCGTTCAAGTAATTGGCTACGCGGATGATATTGCGGTAGTTGTCGTTGCGAAAGATGTGGAGTCTGTGCAGATGGCCACCACAAGTACTGCAAAGGTGATCGGCAATTGGCTTAAGAAAAAAGTTTGCAACTTGCCATTCAGAAAACCTAAGGCGTGCTAATAACTAGTAGGAAGAAAAAAGAAATTACTACTTTGAATGTTAATAAGTATATATTTGAGACTCTACCAGCAGTAAGATGCTGTAGCAAAGAAGGAACTGTAGCAAAGAAGGAACTTTTTATCAATGCCCGGGTACTTCGCAACATAATCAATAATGTTATCATTCGAAACAGTAGGTAGGAATGATGAAATATGAAGCCACTTTACCCTTACAGCAACATTGGATTTAGCAAATCGAACGCAACACTGTATATCAAAGCACTTTTTAGTACCTTTATGGCGATGGCTTTTTAAGCTCGCCACGATTAAAAACGCGCAGAAGTAAACGTATTGAAATATTTTTGCAAAAGTTTGCATATTTAATCATTTGCTTAATTTTTGAAAATAACTTTGTGCATACATACATATTTAGGTACTTAGGCTTTGAATCATTAGCACTTTTTAATATAGTTCCTCCATTTTCCGATTAGATCTTATTGATGAGTTCAAAACATATATATATATAGAAATAAATAAATGCATAGGTTTAAAAACAACGGAATGTAATTTATGTATTGTGGCGATATTCCAAAACACGAATGATGGTATTTATACTGATACTTAAAAATCATTCGATAAAGTTCCACACAATACTTTATTGTTTAAACTTGCTAGCTTAGGTTTTCATTCTGTGTTCCTGTGCTGGTTGAAATCGTACCTAAGCAATAGACGTTGCGTCGTAACAGTCGATAGTGTTTCCTCTGAAACTTTTATTGCCTCGTCAGGTGTACCACATAGAAGTATCTTAGGGCCGTTGCTCTTCGTTTTTTTCATCTATGATATTGGCGAGTGTTTTTCATTTAGTAGATATCTGTTATATGCAGATGACTTGAAAATATTTTTAGTAGTAAATAGTACAACCGATGTGACAAACCTCCAAGCTGATTTGGATAATTTGTATATTTGGTGTCAACAGTCACATCTCTCTCTTAATATTAAAAAATGTTTTCATATGACTCTTGCTAAAGCTCGTTACATCAGGCACACATCTTACTCTATTTCGAATACAATACTCAAGACTGTTGACGAAATCAAAGATCTTGGAGGTATATTTGATTCTAATTTCTCTTTTAATAATCACATCAATTTTATTATATCGAATGCTTACTCAGTTTTAGGCTTTGTACGCCGGCACAGTACAAATTTTACTGACCCATATACTCTAAAACTACTTTCTTTGTCTTATGTTAGATCTCGACTGGAATATGCAGCGTTTATTTGGCGACCTTATTCACAGTTTTTGATAGATAGACTTGAACGTGTGCAAAAGGTTTTTTTTAAATTTTCTCTACGTTCTTTGAAATTTTCGGATCCCTTACCTTCTTACAAGTCGCGTTTGCTTCTTATATGTAAGTCTTAAATCGCTCGAGAAGAGAAGGACAGCACTGTTGATTATCCGTCTTTGCTCCAAAGTATTAATTTTCTTGTGCCATTTAGGACTTTACGTAATTTTAATCCATTATATCCGGATAAACTCAAAACCAATTATAATTGCAAAAATAATTATGCAAGAAATGCCCCTTTGTCGCGTGCACTTTGCGAATTCAATGAGATCTCGAATTCTGTCTTCCTCGATTTTTCTTTATGTAAAGTTGAATTTCTCTCATTATTATATTCTGCCTTGTGAAATTTGTTATTGTTAATTTATTTTCTGGTATCGTTAAGTTATAGCTCTAAGTAGTCAGTAAGAACTTTGTTCATTGACTTATGAAATAAATAAATAAATACGAAAGAGAAACCGAGAAAGAAATAGATATCGATAACGATCGATAATGTTATAGAGCTGCCACAGTGTACGCAGATCGGAGTATAAAAGGCGTTGCCCCTGCGTTAGGAAATTCAGTAGGGATACCGCTAATGTATTTTGGAACGATTTTCCGTCGATCCTTGTCAAATTTGGTTTTGAAACAAACCGGTTTCGGCGTTGTGCCATCTTCAGTGTTATTTTTCGTTCTGTTTAGTTTACGTCTGGCGGTCCCTATTTATTGTGTTTTGTCCTTCGTAGGTATCGGTATCTATCGTTAACTAGCAGCCAACAAATGTTTGTAGGTGTATGCTACCTGTGTTTAGGGTTTATTTGTCAGCGTGAAGTTTTTTTTTTTTTTTTTTTTTTTTCTTTTTACGGTTGCCTATGTGGTATGCATGGGTAGGTAGAAGTCAGTAATCTTTGTCCTGTGGGATGTTTTGTGTTGGTCCTGTGCGTTAGTTAGTTTCTTTGGTAGTACCTAAGTTCGTGCTTTGTTTTTTGTAAACAAGTTTCAATGGCTCAAATATTACGTCCGAGTTGGTGTTCGTCTGTTCGTTTATTATTCTTCCGTCAAATGTTTTTTGTTTGTATATCTCCATGTTTTCCAAAGCGTTTAGGCGTCGACCTTTTTGCTGCACATGCAATACCTTTACGGTTTTCTTAATGTTTGCTGGTGTACATTTGCTGTGGAACATGTGATTTGCAAAGTTAGATTCAGGTGTTGTGGTGGGTTTCCGTGACTTCTTGTTGTAATCCCTTATGTGTTCGCGGAACCTTGTTCTTACTTTACGTCCTGTTTGTCCTATGTAGCTGTATTGGCATTCGCAGGTCAGTTGGTATACGCCTTGGCTGTTTAGTGAGTCCTCTGTATTTGTACTTGTCCGTAGTATTCGTCCTAAGTTGTTTACTGTTTTAAATGCTGTGTGAATGTTGTGTTTTTTGAAAAAATTTGCTAATTTATGTGTCGATTTTCCTGTATAAGTTAATACTGTCCATGTCTTTCCGTCTTTATCCTTATCGCTTCTTTTTGGGGTCCCATTGTTTCTTCTGATTTTGTCTATCAGATCTTTTTTATATCCGTTATTGACCGCTATGTTGTAAATAATGTTTAGCTCTCTCTTGTGTGCTTCTGGTGTTAAAGGTGTTCGTTCTAGTATGTCAACTAGTTGCTTTAGCGCCGCATTTTTGTGCTGCTGAGGGTGGTTCGAAGTGTTATGAATTACCGTGTCTGTGGCTGTTGGTTTTCTGTAAATTTCATAGCCAAGTTTTCCTGTGGTCTTATCTGCCCTAATTGCCAGATCTAGGTAGTTAATCCTTCCTTCGCTTTCTGTTTCCATTGTAAACTGTATGTTTCCGTGTTGTTTGTTGAGATACTCCAATTCTTGTTCTTCGTTGTTGCTGGTTAGAATGCAGATAATGTCATCAACGTATCTCGCGTAAAATGTAATACCCAACTCGGTTGTAAGTTCTTTCATGTATTTTTCTTCCAAATTCTGCATGAATACTTCCATGAGTACGGCTGAGGTTGGGTTCCCCATTCCAAGTCCGTTCGTTTGTCTGTATATCTTGTTATTAAATTTGAAATAGGTTTGTTGTAGTGTGGTTCTTAGATAAGACCACAGGAAAACTTGGCTATGAAATTTACAGAAAACCAACAGCCACAGACACGGTAATTCATAACACTTCGAACCACCCTCAGCAGCACAAAAATGCGGCGTTAAAGCAACTAGTTGACAGACTAGAACGAACACCTTTAACACCAGAAGCACACAAGAGAGAGCTAAACATTATTTACAACATAGCGGTCAATAACGGATATAAAAAAGATCTGATAGACAAAATCAGAAGAAACAATGGGACCCCAAAAAGAAGCGATAAGGATAAAGACGGAAAGACATGGACAGTATTAACTTATACAGGAAAATCGACACATAAATTAGCAAATTTTTTCAAAAAACACAACATTCACACAGCATTTAAAACAGTAAACAACTTAGGACGAATACTACGGACAAGTACAAATACAGAGGACTCACTAAACAGCCAAGGCGTATACCAACTGACCTGCGAATGCCAATACAGCTACATAGGACAAACAGGACGTAAAGTAAGAACAAGGTTCCGCGAACACATAAGGGATTACAACAAGAAGTCACGGAAACCCACCACAACACCTGAATCTAACTTTGCAAATCACATGTTCCACAGCAAATGTACACCAGCAAACATTAAGAAAACCGCAAAGGTATTGCATGTGCAGCAAAAAGGTCGACGCCTAAACGCTTTGGAAAACATGGAGATATACAAACAAAAAACATTTGACGGAAGAATAATAAACGAACAGACGAACACCAACTCGGACGTAATATTTGAGCCATTGAAACTTGTTTACAAAAAACAAAGCACGAACTTAGGTACTACCAAAGAAACTAACGCACAGGACCAACACAAAACATCCCACAGGACAAAGATTACTGACTTCTACCTACCCATGCATAAAACATAGGCAACCGTAAAAAGAAAAAAAAGAAAAAAAAAAAAAAAAAAAAAAAAAAAAAAAACTTCACGCTGACAAATAAACCCTAAACACAGGTAGCATACACCTACAAACATTTGTTGGCTGCTAGTTAACGATAGATACCGATACCTACGAAGGACAAAACACAATAAATAGGGACCGCCAGACGTAAACTAAACAGAACGAAAAATAACACTGAAGATGGCACAACGCCGAAACCGGTTTGTTTCAAAACCAAATTTGACAAGGATCGACGGAAAATCGTTCCAAAATACATCAACTTTCAACCTTGTCAGAGTAAAAAAACAACAAAAAATTATACAAACATGTTTTTTTTATTGGATGTCAGTTAAGCACCAGGAAGGGTACGGATAGTGTCGCCAGTATGAGCCGCATCAGAGGTATCAATAGGGATACCGCTAATAGTGGTGCCTGTACGGGCACTATAAGTCCAATTATTTTATTTATTGAAATCCTTCTACATTCAATTTACAGATTTAGTTTCTTACATACTACTAACGGCTCTAGTTGAATATTGTGAACAAATCACTCTTAAATTGATCCATTCTTAAGTTAAAATCAATAACACTAGAATATGAATTGCATAATTCAATTCATCTAGCAATTGGTTAATTTCTGGCATAATTCGTAGAATGCAACTCAGCAACCAACAGCCTATTGTTTCTTAAGTTACGTGGTAGATCATATAAGACGAGGAAATTGGTTAAGTCAGCGCAATTTATGAACCCATTGATTACTTTATAAATAAATACAATGGAGAAGTAATCTCTTCTTTCGTGCAAAGACTGGAGACCCAGCAATTTCCGTCGGCCAATATAAGCAGGAGTATTCCGTTTAATAAAACCTATCATTGAGAAATATTTCGATAGGATATAGTCAATAAGTTTTGTAAATGCGAGTTTGGAATCAAAAATAATGCACAAATCTTTAAATTCAGTATCCCGCTTTATGACGCAACTATTTAGCTTATAAGCATAGTTGATTTCACTCCTAGGTTTCCTCGAGTACGTAACTGCACAACACTTATCTATATTAAGGTTCAAACAACTTGATGTACACCACATACCAAATTCATCCAGATCAAGCTGAAGACGATAGCAATCTGAAAGATCACGCACAGCTGAAAACAGCTTAACATTGCCGGCAAACATTAAGCAGTTTGCAAAATTAAAACAGCTAGGCAAGTCATTTATGAATAGAATAAACCAGAGTGGCCCGCAATGAGTGCCCTGTGGAATGCCTGACCATGCATTGACAATCACACGAGATGTTGTTGGCCAAATTTTCACAAGTAACTTTCTTTGTGTTAAAAAGCTTCTAAAAAACCCAGCAGTTTACCACTAATGCCGTAACTGCACAGCTTTTGTAGAAGTATACTGTGTTCCACCTTATCAAAGGTTTTAGAAAAGTCTTTGTATATTACGGTTTTCATAAGCATTAATTAATTTTATATATTTCGCACATTTCTGTCCAAAAGCTATCAATTGAATTAAAGTAAAAAGTAATATAGAAAAGTCGCCAAAATCCATAAACTTCCGAGCAAACCCGATTATTGCACACCAATGTTTGCTTTCAACAATAAGTATCTCACAGAGATACCCAGTCGAGAATCGTGGTCAGAGTGAGTTCCAGGGCACGAAAATTCAATCAGATTCTACACCGACGGATCGAAGCTTGATAAAACAGCAGGAGGAGGAGTATTCGCTGAGCAACTTGGGCTGGCGTCCTTCTTCCGCCTTCCAGAACACTGAAGTGTCCTCCAAGCCAAACTAGCGGCTATGCAAGAAGCTGTAGACAGTCTGCGCTATGTGGTCACTTATACGTCAATATTTTACGATATCATTTAGATGTGCAAGTGAACAGATGTGCCTTTTTGCGCTCCGTGAAATAATAGTGAATAATAGTTGTTAAAAGTGATAAGCCGGCGAATAAAAAACATAAGAAACATAAAAAAAAACCATATTTTGTGTTAATTACTTCTGCAAAGTTGTTACTTGTATTCTTAAACGATGTCCGGTTTGTAATTTGTACCAAGTTTCCCTTAACTACTTTTCCGTCTTCAAAAAATACTTTATACGATACCGGTCCGGTTTTAGAGTGGATGCTGCCCGGTATCTACTTTGGACGTGATGAATAATTGCGGATCCAAACAAGTTCACCTTCACAAGATGTTTGTTTCACAGTTGGATTTTCAGCAACATTTGACAGCTCATGCGGGTGAACTTAGTCAACATAAGTTTTCAGCGGGCGATTGAAGATAAGCTCGGCAGGTGAACAGCCGGTTGCTGCATGTGGACTAATGTGCTGGCTGAATACAAACCGAATGAGGTTTAATTCATAGTCCGAAATCGCCGGTAATTTCTAAAGATAATATTTTCTGGTCTGCACCATTAACTTAGCTTGTCCGCTGGACGACGGATGCTATGGAGCACACCTGAGATGACAAATCAAATTGTTCCTCGTAAACTCCTCGAACTCCGCCGACGTAAATGCTGTACCATTATCGGACACAATGACATGGAAGCTCATGAGGTACAAAGAGTGATCGTAGAGATTTATTGGTAGCATGTGAATCCACTGTTGGAAAAACCAGATACCATGTTATGGCCCGGCGGAAACGACATAAAGCCTCAACATGCTGTTCTCGTTGTTTCAAAAAGGTGGACTGGGGCCTGTACCTTCTCGTGACGAGTTTCCGGACATGGAGTGCAATGCTTGACAGTGTTTTCTATTTTTTGTCTATTCTGGGTTACCAGACATAGGTTCTGGCTGGCGCTTTTATCTTAACGATGCCAGGGTATCCCTAATGTAACGCTTGTAGAATAGATTGAAGGCAAGGCGGTGGAATAATAGTTATATTACCCCATAATAGGCAATTTTCAAGAGAAGTGATCTCTTACGCACATAATACGGATACGCTTCATCACTACGAGACAATGAACACGGCTATCCCCTTAACGCCATCTCGATCATAGGAACATCTCCATGGTTTGCTATGGTGCTCTTCAATTGATAGACTGCTCAAATGGTCCGCATTGCCCATTTTCTTGCCGTCTCTGCAGACGAAATCAAAATCGAAATGGTTCTCTTTGAGTTTGGGTACGACTTAAGTCCAGAGATGTCGCTCACGATACTAGGCACCCGATCATCATGCCTAAAAACTCTCCGCTGTCGACGCTAATAATCTTCGACGTACATCGATTTACGCTACACGCCGGACCGCGCATAACGCAAATTGTTTTGCAACGCCTCTATTTTAATCCGCAACATTTATCATAAGTGCGTAGCCGATCTTAAACGTGTCTTTGACGGTACTCTGCTGCCTTACAAGGAGTTTAGCACACTCTCAACGGAAGTGGAAGCCTGCATAAATTCTCGACCGCTATGTGGTAATCCTGAAGATGCCAGAGGACTGCAGGTTCTTACTCCTGGGCACTTTATCGTGGGCGAGCCATTAAAATCTATTCTAGAGCCTGAAGGTCAAGGGTTCTCTGAAAATGTTTACCAACGATGGCCTTTATTTCTGCAATTAGGCAGCATTTTTGGCGTCGTTGGAGAGACGAGTATCTCGTACCAAGTGGTTCCGAGCCTTGCCCAATTTCGAAGAAGGAAATGTTGTATCTATTTTCAACGAGTCTACGCCTCAGACAAAGTGGACACTTGCAAGGGTGATACGCTGCCATCCTGGAACTGATGGACGCGTGCGAGTTATTACAGTGAGAACGTCCAATAGCTAGATTGTGCCTTTCGCCTACGAAGGAAGATATATTTTCCGAAGGAGTAAATTCTTAGTTCATTTATAAATGCTTGCAGATATAAGCTAATATCTATTGCTTCATTTCAGATAATGAATTGAACATATCAATATTGTTCAAAAGGCGGTTCAGTAAGCAGTCTGTCTCTAATGGAGACAAAAGTGTAAATTTTAGACCAGTTGATATTTATTAATCTCAAATAAAGCCTCTAGTCTCAAAATAAAATCTCGCTAAACCTTAAAAATTATCCAAACTTTTGGCGATTTTTCTTAAATGCGATTCTGGCGTTTTCATCGCCAAAAAACCCAAGGAAATGAAAGATCTCATACGATATTTCGATTTACAATTTTATATTCGAACATTTTAACGTGATTTTTATTTTCATAAAAAACATTTATATTTTGTGAATTATTTTACCAAACTCTAGGCCCAAAATTAAAAAAAACTTCGATGTCGAACAGGCACAAATAAGAGTTCCTTAAGATGATCTCAAATTGAGGTCGAAATATCGACAATTAAATATACTCCTAAACAAACAGTTTATTTAATTTTGGGCCTAGATATTGGCAAAATAATTCACAAAATTTAAATTCAAAGGCCGATCCTCACAATACACAAAAAACATTATTAAACATAATAAATCTTTGAACTATTCGATTTTTCTTTGGACGACTACCAAAAATTATTAACAATTGTTGTCTAAGAAACTAAAGTTAAGATAAACATGAATTTTTTTGGTGATTTGTTCCAATAGAACCATAAAATTTACTGTAATGCATCAAAAACCTTAAAATTTGGGATAAATTGAACTTTTGCCTTAAATAACTCTTAACCTATAAGGTTTCTCGTAGAGTTTTGTAGAAAAATAAGCAAAATGATATTTTTTATGACACACGACAGGCAAGTAATAAAATTCATAAGATACAGAACAAATTAGTTCATGTAATTCTTAAGGGAAGTAGAAAAACGCAAGACTGCCCGCATCTTAATATTAATATTAAGGGCTCAAATTTCAACTGGTTTTTTTTTACGTCATATTGAAACTTTTAAGCCTGTTTGCAAGAAAAAAAGTTTTTTTTTTTTGTAAAGCCTCGAGTAGCAAAATAAAGTCTCTAAATTGTGACCTGGTGATGAGCATGTAGATAGCTGGTAGATAGCTTCACGAGGGCATATAATTCGGCCCTAGAGACAGCTTTCCCTAAAAAAACACCCAGAGGCAAGAGAAAACCACCATCGTGGAACAATGACATTGCAAATGCGAGAAAAGCCTGTAAAAAGGGCTTTAACAAAGCCACTGCCTCTGAAGGCGAGGAGCAGTGGATACTATATAAACAACTGATAAGGGAGTACAAAAGTATTTTTAGGAAATCAAAAAGGGATAACTGGGGGACTTCTGTAGCGGGGTGTAATCTGTCTCGGAGAGTGCAAGACTCAGGAAGATCCCTTCCGTCTCAGATCAAGGAACGCCCCGGGCTGCCTTACCATGATTTTGGACTGAGGCGGAGCAGGAGACCCTGGACTTTCTCCTTGATACACACTTCCCAGGAGCCGCTGATGGTACACAGAAAAAACTGGCGGATGGCAGCGCTTATCCTCCTATAAACGAGCTCATCACTCTGGAGTAGGTAATATGGGCGATCAGAGCGTTCAAACCATACAAATCGCCGGGTCCAGACGGTATGATTTCGATCCAAATGCAGCGAACTATAGAGCAAAGCTCAATCTGTTTGCTTCAAATTATCAGGGGGGTTATCAAAAGCAACCACATTTCAAAACGGTGGAGGGAATCAAAAGTGATTTTAATACCCATGGCAGGAAAAACCTCACATATCAGCCCAAATGACTTCAGACCAATTAGTCTGTCGTGCTTTACTCTAAAGATAATAGAACGACTATTAGATCAATATATCAAGTCTATCTCAGCCAAGTTAGCACCCACACAACATGCCTATAGGAAAGGATGGTCCACAGAAACGGCTCTACACGAAATTGTAGCGCTAATAAAAAAGTTGCTAGCCTTCAAAGAATACCCGCTGTTGACATTTCTAGACATTTAGGGCGCGTTTAACAACGTAATACCGCATGCAATCACCACGGCGCTATCGAATATGGGCATCGAACCCTGGCTGGTAAGGCTCGTGGACCAGTTGCTGACATGCAGGGTAGTGCGGGCTGAACTGGCTGGTGCTTCGAGAAGTACATCGGTCGGGAAAGGCACGCCATAGGGCGGAGTCTTTTCTTATCTTCTATGGGTTTCTGCATTAAATCCACTGCTGCGTTGCATGAAACGAGGAGAGCGTAGGGTTGTAGCCTATGCAGACTATCTAGCCCTGGCCGTAAGCGGGAAATTCCCACAAACGCTGTGTGATGTGATGCAGGTTAATCTGAGGAAGTTCGAAAACTGAGCCAAAGATAGTGGACTTGGAGTGAATCCAAGGAAAAGGGATCTAGTACTCTTCACAAGGAAGTACAAGATACCCGAACTCAAAACACCGTTGATTGGGAACATGACGCTTAACTTAAGCGAATCCGCAAGATATATTGAGATAATCCTTGATAAAAAGCTAAATTGGACGGGAAAGGGCGAGTAAGTAGCTGCAAACAGGTCATTGGCCGAAAGTGGGTCATGAGCTCTAAGCTGACACACTGGTTGTATACAGCAGTAGTCAGACCCAAAGTTCTCTACGGCGTGGCGGTCTGGTGGCAAAAGCAAACAGCAGCTCTTACCCTGCAGAAAGTACAAAGAACGGCACTGTTATACATCAGTGAGGCCCAACGTACTACCCCCGCGGAGGCCATGAACGATATTATAGGTCATACCACCATTATGGTAAACCATAAGCTTCCGAGCAAAACCGATTATTGCACACTAATGTTTGTTTTCATCAATAAGTATCTCACAGAGATACCCAGTCGAGAATCGTGGTCAGAGTGAGTTCCAGGGCACGAAAATTCAATCAGATTCTGCACCGACGGATCAAAGCTTGATAAAACAGTAGGAGGAGGAGTATACGCTGAGCAACTTGGGTTGGCGTCCTTCTTCCGCCTTCCAGACCACTGTAGTGTCCTCCAAGCCGAACTAGCGGCTATGCAAGAAGCTGTAGACAGTCTGCGCTATGTGGTCACTTATACGTCAATATTTTACGATATCATTTAGATGTGCAATGAACAGATGTGCTTTTTTGCGCTCCGTGAAATAGTAGTGAGTAATAGTTGTTAAAAGTGATAGTCCGGCGAATAAAAAACATAATAAACATAAAAAAAACCATATGTTGTGTTTATTACTTCTGCAAAGTTGTTACTTGTGTGGAAGAAGTTTTCCTTGCCAATAGCTGGTGTATCCATATTCTTGTGCTGAGTTAGCCGTCCACCACATCTACATACATACATCTATGTACATATGTACGTCACTGTCGCTGTTTTCATTGCTGTTTTTCTTTGCTGTTTTCTTCGCATCAGCACTTCTGTCATCGCAGTCGCTTACGCCCTGTTCGCTCTGCGTTCACTCCAGAGTTTGCCGCTTCAGTTGCTTGCATCCCTCTTGCGCTCTTTTTTTATTTTTTCTAGAGAGTTTCTAAATTGTGACCTGGTGATGAGCAGGTCACAAAAAATTAAAAAAAAAAAAAAAAAAAAAAACCGTAAAAGCGAGGAAAAGCAATCGTCTCTAGCTCATTTTGAGATTTGAGATTATACCAAGTTACTTAATTCGGGAATTAGAAACTTTATTTTGAGACTAAAGGCGTTATTTTGAAACTAATGAATGCCAACAGGTATGTTGCATGTCTGGTTGACGGTAGCATTACGACCGCGTCAGTGTGACAATCTTGTGGCGAACCCGCAGGTTCTAGGGTGTTCGGAGATATAGTTACCGGTGATAATATAGATTCCAAATTTAGCCGAGCGTCAACGTCGTTTTCACTTGATGCATGGGTGGGCGTTGACAATGCTTCACTGTATGGCTTAGTTGCAGTGCCCCTTCCGTGTCGCGTCAACACCAGCTCTGTATTCTTAAACGATGCCCGGTTTCTAATTTGTACCAAGTTTCGCTTAACTACTTTTCCATCTTCAAAAAATACTTTATACGATACCTGTACGGTTTTAGGGTGGATGCTGCCCGGTATCTACTTTGGACGTGATAAATAAATACGGATCCAAACAAGTTCGCCTTCACAAGATGTTTGTTTCACAGTTGGATTTTCAGCAACATTTGACAGCTCATGCGGGTGAACTTAGTCAATATAAGTTTTCAGCGGGCGATTGAAGATAAGCTCGGCAGGTGAACAGCCGGTTGCTGCATGTGGTCTAATGTGCTGGCTGAATACAAACCGAATAAGGTTTAATTCATTGTCCGAAATCGCCGGTAATTTCTAAAGATAATATTTTCTTGTCTGTACCGTTAGTTTTGCATGTCCGCTGGATGACGGATGCTATGGAGCACACCTGAGATGACAAATCAAATGGTTCCTCGTAAACTCCTCGAATTCCGCCGGCGTAAATGCTGTACCATTATCGGACACAATGACATGGAAGCCCATGAGGTGCAAAGAGTGATGTAGAGATTTATTGGTAGCACTATTAGGAAAAACCAGATACCATGTAAAGGCCCGGCAGAAACGACATAAAGCCTCAACATGCTGTTCTCGTTGTTTCAAAAAGGTGGACTGGGGCCTGTACATTCTCGTGACGAGTTTCCGGACATGGAGTGCAATGCTTGACAGTGTTTTCTATTTTTTCGTCTATTCTAGGTTACCAGAGATAGGTTCTGGCTGGCGCTTTTATCTTAACGATGCCAGGGTATCCCTAATGTAACGCTTGTAGAATAGATTGAAGGCAAGGCGGTGGAATAATAGTTATATTGCCCCATAATAGGCAATTTTCAAGAATAGTGATCTCATACGCACATAATACGGATACGCTTCATCACTACGAGACAATGAACACGGCTATGCCCTTAACGCCATCTCGATCATAGGAACATCTCCATGGTTTGTTATTGTGCTCTTCAATTGATAGACACCTGAAATGGTCCGCATTGCCCATTTTCTTGCCCTCTCTGCAGACGAAATCAAAATCGAAATGGTTCTCTTTGAGTTGGGGGACGACTTAAGTCCACAGATGTCGCTCACGATACTAGGCACCCAATCATAATGCCTAAAAACTCTCCGCTGTCGACGCTAATAATCTTCGACGTACATCGATTTACGCTACACGCCGGACCGCGCATAACGCAAATTGTTTTGCAACGCCTCTATTTTAATCCGCAACATTTATCATAAGTGCGTAGCCGATCTGAAACGTGTCTTTGACGGTACTCTGCTGTCTTACAAGGAGTTAAGCACACTCTTAACGGAAGTGGAAGCCTGCATAAATTCTCGACCGCTATGTGGTAATCCTGAAGATGCCAGAGGACTGCAGGTTCTTACTCCTGGGCACTTTATCGTGGGCGAGCCATTACTATTCTAGAGCCTGAAGGTCAAGAGTTCTCTGAAAATGTTTACCAACGATGGCCTTTATTTCTGCAATTAGGCAGCATTTTTGGCGTCGTTGGAGAGACGAGTATTTCGTACCAAGTGGTTCCGAGCCTTGCCCAATTTCGAAGAAGGAAATGTTGTATCTATTTTCAACGAGTCTACGCCTCAGACAAAGTGGACACTTGCAAGGGTGATACGATGCCATCCTGGAACTGATGGACGCGTGCGAGTTATTACAGTGAGAACGTCCAATCGCTAGATTGTGCCTTTCGCCTACGAAGGAAGATATATTTTCCGAAGGAGTAAATTCTTAGTTCATTTATAAATGCTTGCAGATATAAGCTAATCTCTATTGCTTCATTTCAGATAATGCATTGAACATATCGATATTGTTCAAAAGGCGGTTCAGTAAGCAATCTGTCTCTAATGGAGACAAAAGTGTAAGTTTTAGACCAGTTGACATTCATTAATCTCAAATAAAGCCTCTAGTCTTAAAATAAAATCTCGCTAAACCTCAAAAATTATCCAAACTTTTGGCGATTTTTCTTAAATGCGATTCTGGCGTTTTCATCGCCAAAATACTCAAGGAAATGAAAGATCTCATACGATATTTCGATTTACAATTTTATATTCGAACATTTTAACGTGATTTTTATTTTCATAAAAAACATTTATATTTTGTGAATTATTTTACCAAACTCTAGGCCCAAAATTTAAAAAAAATTCGATGTCGAACAGGCACAAACAAGAGTTCCTTAAGATGATCTCAAATTGAGGTCGAAACAAACAGTTTATTTAATTTTGGGCCTAGAGCTTGGCAAAATAATTCACAAAATTTAAATTCAAAGGCCGATCCTCACAATACACAAAAAACATTATTAAACATAATAAATCTTTGAACTATTCGATTTTTCTTTGGACGACTACCAAAAATTATTAACAATTGTTGTCTAAGAAACTAAAGTTAATATAAACATGAATTTCTTTGGTGATTTGTTCCAATAGAACCATAAAATTTACTGTAATGCATCAAAAACCTTCAAATTTGGGATAAATTGAACTTTTGCCTTAAATAACTCTTAACCTATAAGGTTTCTCGTAGAGTTTTGTAGAAAAATAAGCAAAATGATATTTTTTATGACACACGACAGGCAAGTAATAAAATTCATAAGATACAGAACAAATTAGTTCATGTAATTCTTAAGGGAAGTAGAAAAACGCCAGACTGCTCGCATCTTAATATTAATATTAAGGGCTCAAATTTTAACTGGTATCTTTTTACGTCATATTGAAACTTTTGAGCCTGTTTGCAAGAAAAAAAGTTGTTTTTTTTGTAAAGCCTCGAGTAGCAAAATAAAGTCTCTAAATTGTGACCTGGTGATAAGCATGTAGATAGCTGGTAGACAGCTTCATGAGGGCATATAATTCGGCCCTAGAGACAGCTTTCCCTAAAAAAAACACCCAGAGGCAAGAGAAAACCACCATCGTGGAACAATGACATTGCAAATGCGAGAAAAGCCTGTAAAAAGGGCTTTAACAAAGCCACTGCCTCTGAAGGCGAGGAGCAGTGGATACTATATAAACAACTGATAAGGGAGTACAAAAGTATCTTTAGGAAATCAAAGAGGGATAACTGGGGGACTTCTGTAGCGGGGTGTAATCTGTCTCGGAGGGTACAAGACTCAGGAAGATCCCTTCCGTCTCAGATCAAGGAACGCCCCGGGCTGCCTTACCAGGATGGACGGATTTTGGACTGAGGCGGAGCAGGTGACCCTGGACTTTCTCCTTGATACACACTTCCCAGGAGCCGCTGATGGTACACAGAAAAAACTGGCGGATGGCAGCGCTTATCCTCCTATAAACGAGCTCATCACTCTGGAGTAGGTAATATGGGCGATCAGAGCGTTCAAACCATACAAATCGCCGGGTCCAGACGGTATGACTCCGATCCAAATGCAGCGAACTATAGAGCAAAGCTCAATCTGTTTGCTTCAAATTATCAGGGGGGTTATCAAAAGCAACCACATTTCAAAACGGTGGAGGGAATCAAAAGTGATTTTAATACCCATGGCAGGAAAAACCTCACATATCAGCCCAAAAGACTTCAGACCAATTAGTCTGTCGTGCTTTACTCTAAAGATAATAGAACGACTATTAGATCAATATATCAAGTCTATCTCAGCCAAGTTAGCACCCACACAACATGCCTATAGGAAAGGATGGTCCACAGAAACGGCTCTACACGAAATTGTAGCGCTAATAAAAAAGTCGGTAGCCTTCAAAGAATACCCGCTGTTGACATTTCTAGACATTTAGGGCGCGTTTAACAACGTAATACCGCATGCAATCACCACGGCGCTATCGAATATGGGCATCGAACCCTGGCTGGTAAGGCTCGTGGACCAGTTGCTGACATGCAGGGTAGTGCGGGCTGAACTGGCTGGTGCTTCGAGAAGTACATCGGTCGGGAAAGGCACGCCATAGGGCGGAGTCTTTTCTTATCTTCTATGGGTTTTTGCATTAAATCCACTGCTGCGTTGCATGAAACGAGGAGAGCGTAGGGTTGTAGCCTATGCAGACTATCTAGCCCTGGCCGTAAGCGGGAAATTCCCACAAACGCTGTGTGATGTGATGCAGGTTAATCTGAGGAAGTTCGAAAACTGAGCCAAAGATAGTGGACTTGGAGTGAATCCAAGGAAAAGGGATCTAGTACTCTTCACAAGGAAGTACAAGATACCCGAACTCAAAACACCGTTGATTGGGAACATGACGCTTAACTTTAGCGAATCCGCAAGATATATTGAGATAATCCTTGATAAAAAGCTAAATTGGACGGGAAAGGGCGAGTAAGTAGCTGCAAACAGGTCATTGGCCGAAAGTAGGGCATGAGCCCTAAGCTGACATACTGGTTGTATACAGCGGTAGTCAGACCCAAAGCTCTCTACGGCGTGGCGGTCTGGTGGCCTGCCTTGGAAAAGCAAACAGCAGTTCTTACCCTGCAGAAAGTACAAAGAACGGCACTGTTATACATCAGTGAGGCCCTAGTTACTACCCCCGCGGAGGCCATGAACGATATTATAGGTCATACCACCATTATGGTAAATTATAAGCTTCCGAGCAAAACCGATTATTGCACACTAATGTTTGTTTTCATCAATAAGTATCTCACAGAGATACCCAGTCGAGAATCGTGGTCAGAGTGAGTTCCAGGGCACGAAAATTCAATCAGATTCTACACCGACGGATCAATGCTTGATAAAACAGTAGGAGGAGGAGTATACGCTGAGCAACTTGGGTTGGCGTCCTTCTTCCGCCTTCCAGACCACTGTAGTGTCCTCCAAGCCGAACTAGCGGCTATGCAAGAAGCTGTAGACAGTCTGCGCTATGTGGTCACTTATACGTCAATATTTTACGATATGGTTGGTTGGTTGGTTGAAGCGTTGCCTAGTCCTTTAGTGACAAGGGCCCAATTAGCGCTGGAAGCACCATTTTGCTACGCTATTTTTCATGGAACCTCTGGTATATCCTACGGTCTTTAATTTTCGAACCACTTTGATTTGTGGATGAAGCTATTTAAACAGGTTATATTACACTTAGAGATCTCCTTTAGCCCTCTTGGGATAAACCCAAGTGTTTCTTGTCGAAGCCGTGCCAGAGCTGGGCACTCACACAGATAGTGAAAAATGGTTTCTCTGCTGTCTGCGTGTTTACAGCTCCTGCAGTAGTTATTGAATGGAAGGCCAATCTTGGCCGCATGCTCACCATGCGGCCAATGGCCCGTGATTGTAGCTGTTGGGCGGAATATTTCTTTCCTTGATCTATTAAGGAGGTCTACCGTTTTTGGTCGATCATAGGTAGGCCAAATTTCTCTCGCGATTTTGCACGTCGTTAACCTACCCCATCTCAATCCTGCTGTTCGCACAAACTTCAAATGTAGTTCTCTCTTGATGACTCCCAGCGGGCAGCGTATTGCTTCCGCCTCAGATTCCTCAAGAAAGGCGCCGACTCGGGCCAGCCCGTCTGCCCTCTTGTTACCGTATATGTTCCTATGGTCTGGAATTGGTTCTCGGTGATTCCAGTGCCAAGAGAGCTGCTTGACTATCTGAGAAGATATATGCTTTCCGTACCCCTTCGCTTCTACCTTTCAGTACCTGACAGGCCCTCTCAATTCCCATCACTTCTGCCTGGAAGATACTGGCAAGGTTAGGTAGACGGAACGAGAGCGACACATCCAGCTTCTCTGAGAACACCCCAGCCCCCACACCGCAGTTCATTTTTGACCCGTCCGTGTAGAGAGAGGTGGTGTTCTCGTCCGGCAGTCTGCCCCTGCTCCAGTCCCGCCTAGATGGAAATACTACCTGGAAGCTTTTCCTGAAGTCCACCGAAGGAGGTAGATAATCTGATTGTTCGTTTGCTCCCAAGAGCCCGTCGAGAACTCTGCTGTGACCGTACTGCTTTGGCCTCCAGCATCCTGACTCTTGGAATCTGATTGCAGAGTTCGCCGCAGTTTCTTTTATTTGGAGCTCAATTGGCAGCTGATGTAGGATCGCATTAAGTGCGTCCTTGGGACATGATCTAATGGCCCCTGTTACACTCGCGCAAGCTGCACGTTGTATGCTGCTCAGCTTCTTGATATTATATTGCCTGTCTAGTGCTGGCCACCACACCAGTACTCCGTAGGTAAGTATCGGCCTTATGATGGCCGTGTACAACCACAGGACAAGCTTCGGTTTTAATCCCCAGTTTTTACTAATGATTCGTTTGCTGGAGTAATAGGCTATGTATGCTTTCTCAACACGCCTCTCAACGTTTCTCTTCCAGCTAAGTTTCGGGTCCAATGTGATACCCAAGTACTTTGCTTCAGAGAATAGAGTCAGAGGAGTTCCGTTAAGAGAAGGAAGTTTAAACCGTGCTATTTTAGTTCTTTTAGTGAACAGCATTAGCTCTGTCTTATCGGCGTTGATACCCAGCCCGCTTTGTGAGGCCCATGTTTGGAGTCTACGCAGAGCTGCCTCGAGAAGTTCGCTTATCGTGGAGGGAAAAAGACCAGATACTGCCACTACGACATCGTCTGCATATGCAACTACTTTAACTCCATCGCCTTTGAGTTTCAGTAGAATATCGTTCATAGCCACTACCCAAAGTAATGGGGACTGAACCCCCCCTTGCGGGGTGCCTCTGTTCGCATAGCGGGAGAGTGTTGATGAACCACTGGTTGCTATAATATGTCTGTTCCTGAGCATCTGCTCAATCCATCCACAGATGTGGGTAGATACCCCCATCATTCGTAGTGATTGAGTGATTGACTCGACATTTATATTGTTAAAAGCCCCCTCTATATCTAGGAAGGCAGCTAGAGTAAATTCTTTGAAGTTGATTGATTTTTCTATGGTGCCCACCACTTCGTGTAGAGCAGTTTCTGTTGACCTGCCCTTAATATACGCATGTTGGGCTGTCGATAGCTTTGATCCTTGTATGATGGATCTGATATGTATGTCCAGCAATCTCTCTAGTGCTTTAAGCAGAAAAGATGTTAGACTTATTGGCCTAAAGTCTCTTGCTTCATCATGGGTTCTTCTACCTGTCTTCGGAATGAAAACAACTTTGACTCTTTTCCAGCTTTGTGGACATGTGATAGTCGAATGCTGGCTGTAAAGACCTGATCCAGCCATATGATCATGGGTTCCCCAAGCTTTTGCAGCATTATCGGTAAGATCCCATCTGGACCAGGGGATTTGTAGGGTTGAAAATTGTTTATTGCGAACTTTATTTTAGTTCTGTCTATAACAGTTTCCAGTTCCACCTCGGAGGGTTCCGGAAGATTGGTTTGAGTCCATATCGTTGGTCTCTGGCCGCACCCCGGGAAGTGGGTGTTAGTAAGGGCTTCCAATGAATCCCTGGCATTACCTGTCCACACTCCATCGTGCTTCCTGAGAAAGCTTGGATTTGAGTGCTCTTTTGACAGAATTTTGCTCAGTCTGGCGGACTCCCTGCATGTTTCTACAGATGAGCAGAATGACCGCCAGGATTCTGACTTGGCTTTCCTTACTGCTTTCTTGTATTGTTTCAATGAGTCCTTGTATGGCTGCCATACTTTTGACCAGTAGCTATCGTTGAATGTTTTCCTGACTTTAGCCCTGAGTTCCCTAAGTTCTCCAGACCACCAAGGTGGAGATTTTTCCTTACGGGTACTAAAAGAGGTGGACTTCTTAAAGGCTATTTCGATAGATTTCTCCATCCTACCAACTGTTTCGTCTAGTTCCCTTGCCGTTATAATCTTTTTGATTTTACCGCTTCCTAAACTTTTCGACGTGATATTATTGAATTTAACCCAATTCGTTCTTCGAGGGTTCCGAAATAGAGTTGGGGTGCAGGATTCACCGCGTATGCTGAAGAGTATCAAACAGTGATCTGACATCGATGCTTTGTCTGACACCCTCCAGTCATCTACGATTACACCATCTGACGACAGCGTTATATTCAACACCTCTTCCCATCCCGAGAACCTTTCTGAACTGGGAAAAATGAAGGTAGGTTTCCTGCCCTTGTTACAAATACAGAGATTGGTATTTAGTATAAAGTGTAGGAGAGACTCACCTCTTTCGTTTGTTTCGGAGCTGCCCCATATAGTGCTGCGCGCGTTAGCGTCGCATCCTACTATGATGTTCGTCTGGTTTTGGTTTTGTGCGATGAAGCGCTTCAGTTCGTCTGGAGGAGCATCCCTGTCATGTGCCATGTAGGCAGACACCAGATGTAGGTTCCGATGCTTCCCGGACTCTATCTTCACCACTGTTAAATCTGCTGTGCTGTAATTTGAACAGAGAAATGCATTTAAATCTTTTTTGATTAGAATACACGCCCTGGGTTTACCTGTGTTACCACTATAGAGGAGGTTATGTGTTCTGCTGGTTAGGCTTAGAATCTGCAGGTCTTTTACCCACGGTTCCTGGATTAGGCCGACATCGATGTTTTCCTCACCGAGCAAGATCGACAGATTATCTGTCGCACATTTAGAGTGCTGCAGATTAATCTGCACGCATTTTATCTTGCCCGGGGTCATCATCCGTGATTGCAACGTCTCGCAGCAACTGGCTTGCGTCGTCGACCTCTTCAGTGTCGTCTTCGTCAGGAGCCTTGTCGCCTCGAAAGATCTTCATCTTGGCCATACGGATCCCAAAGCGGATTTTGTTGTCCGCTTTGGCGAGGGCCTCCAGCGATTCCTCGCAGATGGCCAAGAGTAGGGGACGGCTTGCCTTATTCGGCTGCTCAACTTTAATAAGTTGCCAATCCGAAATTGCTGGTATGTGCCCGTTTTGAATTTTCAGGCAGCGTAGCAGCTTCTCGCCCGGCTCCTCCAATGGGGGTAACCAGATACGCGCACGTGGCCTCCTGGGGACCTCTCCGGCCGGAATCAGCCTTAGCTTAAGGCCGACGAATGCATCACTTATTTTAGTGACGCATCCGGCAAGGAAGTCCAAGGAAGCTTGATTTGCGCACCTGATCACCCTGTAACCCCGGAAGGTTTCGGAGGAGTCAAACTCCGGGTGGGGACCCGCCGGATTGTCGAGTACGTGATCCATGACGAGGCTCGACAATTTGACGTCAATCTCCACCCAGTGCTGCTGAATCGCCGCCGGCGACTTCGAGTTATCGTCGACGATGGCTACCTGCAGGCCATCTTTGGCTACCTCGGCATAGTTGCGATGGGATGTGTCTGAACGCGCAGGGGTCGCCTTTTTAGGCTTCTTCGCGTCATTCCCATTGCCGCTTTCGTTTGTTGAACGGTTTCTCTTCTGAGATCCCGTATTCTTAGGCTAGCTGGGTGTGCACGAAGGAATAGATGGATTCCGATAAGGGAGGGTCGTCGCTGTTGTTTCGTCGTTGTTTCGTCAGTTGATGTTTGTGTTGGATTTTTATGGTTGTTTTCATTGTTCATTGTTGGTCCCACGAGTAGGCACGGAAAGGGTTAGTCACTCGTCCGCAGAGCCGGCATGCATAGAGAAGGCGCTTGTACACTCCGACCTTGCCCGGGCATCGGAGGGGACCGTTCGAGGCCAGCTATTCGATATCCACCCGCTGACCATTCATCTCTCGGCACGGGTACCTCAACACCTTAGCTTAGGGTGGTGCTGATGCGGCTATCTCCACATTCCTCCCAGACCCGTAGGGACAAAGGTTTTCTCTGCCCCTACATGGCTGCAAGGAATATGAAGCTTTCCTCTTAGTTCATCCCGGTCTGAAAGCTCCCAGCGGGGAACTCTCAGAACGGCATTTAAGCCCCTTCGCCGCGGCAAGGCGACCAGCAATGAAGGATATAATTTAGATGTGCAAGTGAACAGATGTGCTTTTTTGCGCTCCGTGAAATAATAGTTGTTAATAGTGAAAGTCCGGCGAATAAAAAACATAAGAAACATAAAAAAAAACCGTATTTTGTGTTAATTACTTCTGCAAAGTTGTTACTTGTGTGGAAGAAGTTTTCCTTGCCAATAGCTGGTGTATCCATATTCTTGTGCTGAGTTAGCCGTCCACCACATCTACATACATCTATGTAAATATGTACGTCACTGTCGCTGTTTTCATTGCTGTTTTTATTTGCTGTTTTCTTCGCATCAGCACTTCTATCATCGCAGTCGCTTACGCCCTGTTCGCTCTGCGTTCACTCCAGAGTTTGCCGCTTCAGTTGCTCGCATCCCTCTTGCGCTCTTTTTTTATTTTTTCTACCGTTGTCACGGTGTTGTTCTGAGCTTTTTTAACTACATTCTTATGAGTATCATGTCAACACGCAATAAATCTGCTCGCCTAGTAGGCACATCGCCGCACAAATCAACACCTCAACTCAAATTGTGCAAACCTGACCTGACCTGAGCCATCTCCTGCTTGGCTATCACGTCTGGAAAATAAATAAAGCATAGCGGAGCAGATAACCACTCGTATGAAGGAAGTGGAAGAGAGGGTAATGCAGAGAATAGGTGAGATAACTGCTGATCTGGCCAATGTCAAGCTAAGCATGAGCAAATTTGAGGCCAGAATAACTAAGGCCGAGCGTGAATGTGCACAAAGTGTGATTATGCGTAATGACATACAGCGATTAAGGGTAGAACTTGCTGAGCAAGAAAATGGTGGCGTCGCAGCGGACGTCATTTTAAGTGGTATTCCGTGCGAAAAAGATGAAAACGCAGTCAAAATTGTCAACAAATTGTCAAATTTGCGAAGCATTAAAAGTCGACAATATATCTGTACGAGCGGCTTTCCGTGTGCGCACTAACAACACAACAAATGCACCACTCATAACAAAGCTTGCTTCTCCTCATAATAGCGCTTTGTTATTAAAAGCAGCGGGCAACTTCTATAAAACTAACGAGAGAGGTCTTCGCGACATTGGTCCTGTATCAGAGGAAAGAGTTTTTTAAGTGAGTCTCACCAAATCTACTCGTGAAATAATGCAGTTCGCCACACAGTTGAAAAAGCAGAAGCATTTATCATCTGCCTTCTCAATAAGGGTAGGAGTATTCGTTCGAAAGCAGCCGAGAGATACTGCAGTTAAGGTGCTTAGCAAAGAAGACATTAACAAACTAATTCGATGCAACAAGTGACAATCATTGTATGCTCATTTATTAAAATTGTCTTAGCTCTCTATTCTTCTATGCTTATATACTTTACGTTTATTTTAATTTTAAGCAAGATTGCAGTTTTTAAGTATTTGTGCAATGTTTTCTCACTTTTCAACGGAGCTTCTCCTTTCCTACACTTCCTCTCTATCATTGCTATTTCTATCACCTTTAATACATTTGGCAAAGTCTGCAATTTCGATGTTGTTAAACAATAATTTTGATAGAGGCTGCACTTATAATATGATACGCATAAAAGAATTCAATGACCCTTACATCACGAAGGCTCTGTTCACAACGTTAGTGAGGCCCATACTGGAATATGGATCTGTTGTTTGGAATCCGCGCTATCAAGTTCATTCCGACAGAATAGAGTCAATTCAAAAACAATTTCTGCTTTTTGCTTTAAGCAATTTTCGTTGGGATTCTCAGTACAACCTGCCGCCATATATAAGTCGTTAAAAACTCATTAATCTTCCTACACTTGCTAGTCGCAGAGAAATGCTAGGCATTGTATTTTTGGTCAAGTTACTGACAGGCTTGATCTCTAGCCCATCTCTAGCCCATAAAACTAAACGTTCCCTCCAGAATTTCAAGACATTTCCGGCCTCTCTTTCTGAAGCCATGTAAAAGTAATTTTGAGTTAAATGAGCCACTCCGTAGTTTGTGTCAGGATTTTAACACTCACTCCGGTTCGTTTGATATTTCAGACTCACTTTTTTACATAAAGAAAACTATACTCAATCCTCTCAATAATTAATACATACATACATATACATATATTACTATTCGATCAGCTGATGAGCATTTGTTCTGTAGCTGAACAGTTTTAGATCTCGGCACTTAACAAACCTCTGCCTTTCATGACTCGGCGCAACATATATGAAAAACAAATTTTTTTTTTATATATCCGTGCGTCATGCGGATGCGCCCCTCGCGTCGGTCGGGCGGGTATGGAGGGATAAAACCGTTGGGATTATTATTATTATTATTATTATTATTATTATACTGAGTAGACAAAAAACCGGATTTAAGATATGTCACATTAATACTCAAAGTCTTCCATCATAAACTGATGAGTTTAGATACATCTTTGAATGTTTGAACGTAGATGTTGTGTGTGTGTCGGACACTTGGTTCTCTGCGTGTCAAAATGGTGGTTTGTTTAATGTAAATGGCTTTAAACTTTATTATATGTAAAATCGTGTATCTCATGTAAACTTAAATGTGTATCAGTAGCTACTGAGCCGCCATGAACATATTTTAGCTTTTGCCTTAAGGATTTATAATATTCCGTTCGGCGACTTATTTAAGCTTAGATGTTTGATATTGCTACACAGTCATAGTCACACAGGACCCCGATTATTTGAAACAACGATTTCAATTCACCAAATCTTCTCGATCTCTTTCTATAAGCAATATTAAATTTACGTGCTTAGTATCTGAACGTCAGTTTTTAATTTTCTCAATCCGTCTTTGAAATACCCTGCCCGCGGCGATAAGATTTTTGAAAAATACTAACCATTTTAAAAACGAAGTAATGCGTAATTTTGCCAAATGAATATTATAGGTCTTTACCTCTCTTCCTGTCTTTTTCCTCTCCACCTTTCGCCTCTTTTAATTTTTTAATATTTATTCTCTTTTTATGCTCTATCTTAATATGTACTAGCTATAAGTTTATATTTTAGATTGTAAGATGTCATACACTGTAAATATAACTACTGATTGTTGTGTGTGATTAATTAAACAAATAAAATAAATAAATAAATACGAAAATCGTGTACATCTACTCCGACAGTCAGTCCGCTATTAAGGCACTTGACTCTGTCACGATAAATTCGGAAACGGTAGCAAACTGCCGCAGATCCCTTAATGTGATGGCAGAAGAGTTTGTTTTGTATCTGGTATGTGTACCTGGACATTGCAACATACCAGGTAATGAGAAGGCCGACGAGCTTGCAAGAGGGGGTACGTCCGCACCACTTTCTACGGCATGGAAGAGGTTATGCATGCCACTAGCCTCCTGCAAACTCAGTATCAGAGATTTCTTCCTGGACCAAGCACGTCTGGGATGGTAACGCTGTGATAGGTGCAATATAGCAAAGCGCATGTGGCCCGAGTAGAGCATAAGGAAATCGCGAGATCTCCTGTCCTTAAGAAGGTCAGAATTATCTGTGGCTTTGGGAATTATTACAGGCCACCTGCTTATAGGAAGGCACGCAGACCGACAATGATTTCTGCAGAGGCTGCTTTGATGAGGAGGAGCCTGAAACGATTAGGCACATATTATGTGAATGCGCTGCTGCTGAGCTGAACATAAGGAAACTGTTAAAATTTTTCGATTCCATGAACTGGTTCGAGGAATAGTAAAGGTTTGAGATCTCTGTGGTATCACAATGGGCCCAACATAGTGGCCTAAGTGTGCTTGCGGTATAACAGCAACCACCTGAACCTAGCCTAATCTATATGTGAAAACAGTTTCCATCATTGCTGACTCTTCATTGTTAATAAGCATGGGCAAGATCCTATTTAGCAAAAATCCCCGCCCCCTTTTGTCTATGAAAGGTACGAGCTTATGGACGGAATTTGGAAATTATGTGGCAAAAGTGCCTTATTAAGGGTCGATTTATTGTCACCGCAAATCCTGATTGAATCATCGCTTTCATACAAGCGGTCAAGTTTAACCTTAACTAGAGAACGAATAGCTATTGGCATACGGCGTGCTGAAAGTCTAATTGGTTGCATGCCTTTAATGAAACTGTCTCTCCTGAGAATTTTCCCAGTTCCGTTGAGAAAAGGTGCTCAAACTTGGCCAACACCGATTTGATAGTGAGCGATTCATGAATAGCTAAAACACCGGGAACTCATATGATCAGCGCCCCAAACCAATTACAACTTAAAACGTTTCTTTGGTTGTCCTTTACAGTTATAAGGAATACATTCCTTACTTTGCGATTATTATAAGTTATATGAACATCTAGGCACCGAATTCTGCTGAAAAATCCCTCAACTCATATAGCTCTGGCTTGTATAGTCCGACCCAGAATTTACTTCTAACGTACACAATTTTCCATTGACATGTATTATTGTTGACTTTTTACGACTTCTAGTACTTAAAATCTCATTAATCTATTGTGCTTATTGAGCTTATCCTCCTATAAACGAGCTCATCACTCTGGAGTAGGTAATATGGGCGATCAGAGCGTTCAAACCATACAAATCGCCGGGTCCAGACGGTATGACTCCGATCCAAATGCAGCGAACTATAGAGCAAAGCTCAATCTGTTTGCTTCAAATTATCAGGGGGGTTATCAAAAGCAACCACATTTCAAAACGGTGGAGGGAATCAAAAGTGATTTTAATACCCATGGCAGGAAAAACCTCACATATCAGCCCAAAAGACTTCAGACCAATTAGTCTGTCGTGCTTTACTCTAAAGATAATATAACGACTATTAGATCAATATATCAAGTCTATCTCAGCCAAGTTAGCACCCACACAACATGCCTATAGGAAAGGATGGTCCACAGAAACGGCTCTACGCGAAATTGTAGCGCTAATAAAAAAGTCGCTAGCCTTCAAAGAATACCCGCTGTTGACATTTCTAGACATTTAGGGCGCGTTTAACAACGTAATACCGCATGCAATCACCACGGCGCTATCGAATATGGGCATCGAACCCTGGCTGGTAAGGCTCGTGGACCAGTTGCTGACATGCAGGGTAGTGCGGGCTGAACTGGCTGTTGCTTCGAGAAGTACATCGGTCGGGAAAGGCACGCCATAGGGCGGAGTCTTTTCTTATCTTCTATGGGTTTCTGCATTAAATCCACTGCTGCGTTGCATGAAACGAGGAGAGCGTAGGGTTGTAGCCTATGCAGACTATCTAGCCCTGGCCGTAAGCGGGAAATTCCCACAAACGCTGTGTGATGTGATGCAGGTTAATCTGAGGAAGTTCGAAAACTGAGCCAAAGATAGTGGACTTGGAGTGAATCCAAGGAAAAGGGATCTAGTACTCTTCACAAGGAAGTACAAGATACCCGAACTCAAAACACCGTTGATTGGGAACATGACGCTTAACTTTAGCGAATCCGCAAGATATATTGAGATAATCCTTGATAAAAAGCTAAATTGGACGGGAAAGGGCGAGTAAGTAGCTGCAAATAGGTCATTGGCCGAAAGTGGGGCATGAGCCCTAAGCTGACATACTGGTTGTTTACAGCGTGGCTCTCTACGGCGTGGCGGTCTGGTGGCCTGCCTTGGAAAAGCAAACAGCAGTTCTTATCCTGCAGAAAGTACAAAGAACGGCACTGTTATACATCAGTGAGGCCCTAGTTACTACCCCCGCGGAGGCCATGAACGATATTATAGGTCATACCACCATTATGGTAAATTATAAGCTTCCGAGCAAAACCGATTATTGCACACTAATGTTTGTTTTCATCAATAAGTATCTCACAGAGATACCCAGTCGAGAATCGTGGTCAGAGTGAGTTCCAGGGCACGAAAATTCAATCAGATTCTACACCGACGGATCAATGCTTGATAAAACAGTAGGAGGAGGAGTATACGCTGAGCAACTGGGGTTGGCGTCCTTCTTCCGCCTTCCAGACCACTGTAGTGTCCTCCAAGCCGAACTAGCGGCTATGCAAGAAGCTGTAGACAGTCTGCGCTATGTGGTCACTTATACGTCAATATTTTACGATATAATTTAAATGTGCAAGTGAACAGATGTGCTTTTTTGCGCTCCGTGAAATAATAGTTGTTAATAGTGATAGTCCGGCGAATAAAAAACATAAGAAACATAAAAAAAAACCGTATTTTTTGTTAATTACTTCTGCAAAGTTGTTACTTGTGTGGAAGAAGTTTTCCTTGCCAATAGCTGGTGTATCCATATTCTTGTGCTGAGTTAGCTGTCCACCACATCTACATACATCTATGTAAATATGTACGTCACTGTCGCTGTTTTCATTGCTGTTTTTCTTTGCTGTTTTCTTCGCATCAGCACTTCTATCATCGCAGTCGCTTACGCCCTGTTCGCTCTGCGTTCACTCCAGAGTTTGCCGCTTCAGTTGCTCGCATCCCTCTTGCGCTCCTTTTTTATTTTTTCTACCGTTGTCACGGTGTTGTTCTGAGCTTTTTTAACTACATTCTTATGAGTATCATGTCAACACGCAATAAATCTGCTCGCCTAGTAGGCACATCGCCGCACAAATCAACACCTCAACTCAAATTGTGCAAACCTGACCTGACCTGAGCCATCTCCTGCTTGGCTATCACGTCTGGAAAATAAATAAAGCATAGCGGAGCAGATAGCCACTCGTATGAAGGAAGTGGAAGAGAGGGTAATGCAGAGCATAGGTGAGATAACTGCTGATATGGCCAATGTCAAGCTGAGCATGAGCAAATTTGAGGCCAGAATAACTAAGGCCGAGCGTGAATGTGCACAAAGTGTGATTATGCGTAATGACATACAGCGATTAAGGGTAGAACTTGCTGAGCAAGAAAATGGTGGCGTCGCAGCGGACGTCATTTTAAGTGGTATTCCGTGCGAAAAAGATGAAAACGCAGTCAAAATTGTCAACAAATTGTCAAATTTGCGAAGCATTAAAAGTCGACAATATATCTGTACGAGCGGCTTTCCGTGTGCGCACTAATAACACAACAAATGCACCACTCATAACAAAGCTTGCTTCTCCTCACAATAGCGCTTTGTTATTAAAAGCAGCGGGCAACTTCTATAAAACTAACGAGAGAGGTCTTCGCGACATTGGTCCTGTATCAGAGGAAAGAGTTTTTTAAGTGAGTCTCACCAAATCTACTCGTGAAATAATGCAGTTCGCCACACAGTTGAAAAAGCAGAAGCATTTATCATCTGCCTTCTCAATAAGGGTAGGAGTATTCGTTCGAAAGCAGCCGAGAGATACTGCAGTTAAGGTGCTTAGCAAAGAAGACATTAACAAACTAATTCGATGCAACAAGTGACAATCATTGTATGCTCATTTATTAAAATTGTCTTAGCTCTCTATTCTTCTATGCTTATATACTTTACGTTTATTTTAATTTTAAGCAAGATTGCAGTATTTAAGTATTTGTGCAATGTTTTCTCACTTTTCAACGGAGCTTCTCCTTTCCTACACTTCCTCTCTATCATTGCTATTTCTATCACCTTTAATACATTTGGCAAAGTCTGCAATTTCGATGTTGTTAAACAATAATTTTGATAATCGCTGCGGCGGTTCTAGAGGCTGCACTTATAATATGATACGCATAAAAGAATTCAATGACCCTTACATCACGAAGGCTCTGTTCACAACGTTAGTGAGGCCCATACTGGAATATGGATCTGTTGTTTGGAACCCGCGCTATCAAGTTCATTCCGACAGAATAGAGTCAATTCAAAAACAATTTCTGCTTTTTGCTTTAAGGAATTTTCGTTGGGATTCTCAGTACAACCTGCCGCCATATATAAGTCGTTTAAAACTCATTAATCTTCCTACACTTGCTAGTCGCAGAGAAATGCTAGGCATTGTATTTTTGGTCAAGTTACTGACAGGCTTGATCTCTAGCCCATCTCTTCTTAGAGAAATAAAACTAAACGTTCCCTCCAGAATTTCAAGACATTTCCGGCCTCTCTTTCTGAAGCCATGTAAAAGTAATTTTGAGTTAAATGAGCCACTCCGTAGTTTGTGTCAGGATTTTAACACTCACTCCGGTTCTTTTGATATTTCAGATTCACTTTTTTACATAAAGAAAACTATACTCAATCCTCTCAATAATTAATACATACATACATATACATATATTACTATTCGATCAGCTGATGAGCATTTGTTCTGTAGCTGAACAGTTTTAGATCTCGACACTTAACAAACCTCTGCCTTTCATGACTCGGCGCAACATATATGAAAAACAAATTTTTTTTATATATCCGTGCGTCATGCGGATGCGCCCCTCGCGTCGGTCGGGCGGGTATGGAGGGATAAAACCGTTGGGATTATTATTATTATTATTATTATTATTATACTGAGTAGACAAAAAACCGGATTTAAGATATGTCACATTAATACTCAAAGTCTTCCATCATAAACTGATGAGTTTAGATACATCTTTGAATGTTTGAACGTAGATGTTGTGTGTGTGTCGGACACTTGGTTCTCTGCGTGTCAAAATGGTGGTTTGTTTAATGTAAATGGCTTTAAACTTTATTATATGTAAAATCGTGTATCTCATGTAAACTTAAATGTGTATCAGTAGCTACTGAGTCTATCGACTACATCTTTGTGGAAGTAGCATCTAGAATAAATAAAACGCTAATCGGTTGTGTTTACAGACCCAATAGAAACATAAATTATATTAATTTTGTAGAGTTTATCGAAAATTTGGGTGTAATTTTTAATAGAACGCTGACATGGAACAATCACATTTTTAGTGCAATCGGCAAAGTTTATAGAATGCTGCGATCACTATGGAGTATTCAGTACTTCAATCCAGTGAAGATTCGATTGCTTCTGGCCAAACTCACCTTCTACCTACATTACTTTACGGCTGTGAGTTGTATGACAGCTGTGACAGCGTATGCAATAGAAAGATTTATATCCATTGCTCGATATATTTACAGCATTAGCCGCCATGAACATATTTTAGCTTTTGCCTTAAGGATTTATAATATTCCGTTCGGCGACTTATTTAAGCTTAGATGTTTGATATTGCTACACAGTCATAGTCACACAGGACCCCGATTATTTGAAACAACGATTTCAATTCACCAAATCTTCTCGATCTCTTTCTATAAGCAATATTAAATTTACGTGCTTAGTATCTGAACGTCAGTTTTTAATTTTCTCAATCCGTCTTTGAAATACCCTGCCCGGGGCGATAAGATTTTTGAAAAATACTAACCATTTTAAAAACGAAGTAATGCGTAATTTTGCCAAATGAATATTATAGGTCTTTACCTCTCTTCCTGTCTTTTTCCTCTCCACCTTTCGCCTCTTTTAATTTTTTAATATTTATTCTCTTTTTATGCTCTATCTTAATATGTACTAGCTATAAGTTTATATTTTAGATTGTAAGATATCATACACTGTAAATATAACTACTGATTGTTGTGTGTGATTAATTAAACAAATAAAATAAATAAATAAATACGAAAATCGTGTACATCTACTCCGACAGTCAGTCCGCTATTAAGGCACTTGACTCTGTCACGATAAATTCGGAAACGGTAGCAAACTGCCGCAGATCCCTTAATGTGATGGCAGAAGAGTTTGTTTTGTATCTGGTATGTGTACCTGGACATTGCAACATACCAGGTAATGAGAAGGCCGACGAGCTTGCAAGAGGGGGTACGTCCGCACCACTTTCTACGGCATGGAAGAGGTTATGCATGCCACTAGCCTCCTGCAAACTCAGGTCAGAATTATCTGTGGCTTTGGGAATTATTACAGGCCACCTGCTTATAGGAAGGCACGCAGACCGACAATGATTTCTGCAGAGGCTGCTTTGATGAGGTGGAGCCTGAAACGATTAGGCACATATTATGTGAATGCGCTGCGCTATGCAGGAGACGACGAAATTTCATGGGCTTCTGATTTTTAAAAGATCTAAGCGCTGCTGCTGAGCTGAACATAAGGAAACTGTTAAAATTTTTCGATTCCATGAACTGGTTCGAGGAATAGTAAAGGTTTGAGATCTCTGTGGTATCACAATGGGCCCAACATAGTGGCCTAAGTGTGCTTGCGGTATAACAGCAACCACCTGAACCTAGCCTAATCTATATGTGAAAACAGTTTCCATCATTGCTGACTCTTCATTGTAAATAAGCATGGGCAAGATCCTATTTAGCAAAAATCCCCGCCCCCTTTTGTCTATGAAAGGTACGAGCTTATGGAATTTGGAAATTATGTGGCAAAAGTGCCTTATAAAGGGTCGATTTATATTCACCGCAAATCCTGATTTAATCATCGCTTTCATACAAGCGGTCAAGTTTAACCTTAACTAGATAACGAATAGCTATTGGCATACGGCGTGCTGAAAGTCTAATTGGTTGCATGCCTTTAATGAAACTGTCTCTCCTGAGAATTTTCCCAGTTCCGTTGAGAAAAGGTGCTCAAACTTGGCCAACACCGATTTGATAGTGAGCGATTTATGAATAACTAAAACACCGGGAACTCATATGATCAGCGCCCCAAACCAATTACAACTTAAAACGTTTCTTTGGTTGTCCTTTACAGTTATAAGGAATACATTCCTTACTTTGCGATTATTATAAGTTATATGAACATCTAGGCACCGAATTCTGCTGAAAAATCCCTCAACTCATATAGCTCTGGCTTGTATAGTCCGACCCAGAATTTACTTCTAACGTACACAATTTTCCATTGACATGTATTATTGTTGACTTTTTACGACTTCTAGTACTTAAAATCTCATTAATCTATTGTGCTTATTGAGCTTATCCTCCTATAAACGAGCTCATCACTCTGGAGTAGGTAATATGGGCGATCAGAGCGTTCAAACCATACAAATCGCCGGGTCCAGACGGTATGACTCCGATCCAAATGCAGCGAACTATAGAGCAAAGCTCAATCTGTTTGCTTCAAATTATCAGGGGGGTTATCAAAAGCAACCACATTTCAAAACGGTGGAGGGAATCAAAAGTGATTTTAATACCCATGGCAGGAAAAACCTCACATATCAGCCCAAAAGACTTCAGACCAATTAGTCTGTCGTGCTTTACTCTAAAGATAATATAACGACTATTAGATCAATATATCAAGTCTATCTCAGCCAAGTTAGCACCCACACAACATGCCTATAGGAAAGGATGGTCCACAGAAACGGCTCTACGCGAAATTGTAGCGCTAATAAAAAAGTCGCTAGCCTTCAAAGAATACCCGCTGTTGACATTTCTAGACATTTAGGGCGCGTTTAACAACGTAATACCGCATGCAATCACCACGGCGCTATCGAATATTGGCATCGAACCCTGGCTGGTAAGGCTCGTAAACCAGTTGCTGACATGCAGGGTAGTGCGGGCTGAACTGGCTGTTGCTTCGAGAAGTACATCGGTCGGGAAAGGCACGCCATAGGGCGGAGTCTTTTCTTATCTTCTATGGGTTTCTGCATTAAATCCACTGCTGCGTTGCATGAAACGAGGAGAGCGTAGGGTTGTAGCCTATGCAGACTATCTAGCCCTGGCCGTAAGCGGGAAATTCCCACAAACGCTGTGTCATGTGATGCAGGTTAATCTGAGGAAGTTCGAAAACTGAGCCAAAGATAGTGGACTTGGAGTGAATACAAGGAAAAGGGATCTAGTACTCTTCACAAGGAAGTACAAGATACCCGAACTCAAAACACCGTTGATTGGGAACATGACGCTTAACTTTAGCGAATCCGCAAGATATATTGAGATAATCCTTGATAAAAAGCTAAATTGGACGGGAAAGGGCGAGTAAGTAGCTGCAAGCAGGTCATTGGCCGGAAGTGGGGCATGAGCCCTAAGCTGACATACTGGTTGTATACAGCGGTAGTCAGACCCAAAGCTCTCTACGGCGTGGCGGTCTGGTGGCCTGCCTTGGAAAAGCAAACAGCAGTTCTTATCCTGCAGAAAGTACAAAGAACGGCACTGTTATACATCAGTGAGGCCCTAGTTACTACCCCCGCGGAGGCCATGAACGATATTATAGGTCATACCACCATTATGGTAAATTATAAGCTTCCGAGCAAAACCGATTATTGCACACTAATGTTTGTTTTCATCAATAAGTATCTCACAGAGATACCCAGTCGAGAATCGTGGTCAGAGTGAGTTCCAGGGCACGAAAATTCAATCAGATTCTACACCGACGGATCAATGCTTGATAAAACAGTAGGAGGAGGAGTATACGCTGAGCAACTGGGGTTGGCGTCCTTCTTCCGCCTTCCAGACCACTGTAGTGTCCTCCAAGCCGAACTAGCGGCTATGCAAGAAGCTGTAGACAGTCTGCGCTATGTGGTCACTTATACGTCAATATTTTACGATATAATTTAAATGTGCAAGTGAACAGATGTGCTTTTTTGCGCTCCGTGAAATAATTGTTGTTAATAGTGATAGTCCGGCGAATAAAAAACATAAGAAACATAAAAAAAAAACCGTATTTTTTGTTAATTACTTCTGCAAAGTTGTTACTTGTGTGGAAGAAGTTTTCCTTGCCAATAGCTGGTGTATCCATATTCTTGTGCTGAGTTAGCTGTCCACCACATCTACATACATCTATGTAAATATGTACGTCACTGTCGCTGTTTTCATTGCTGTTTTTCTTTGCTGTTTTCTTCGCATCAGCACTTCTATCATCGCAGTCGCTTACGCCCTGTTCGCTCTGCGTTCACTCCAGAGTTTGCCGCTTCAGTTGCTCGCATCCCTCTTGCGCTCTTTTTTTATTTTTTCTACCGTTGTCACGGTGTTGTTCTGAGCTTTTTTAACTACATTCTTATGAGTATCATGTCAACACGCAATAAATCTGCTCGCCTAGTAGGCACATCGCCGCACAAATCAACACCTCAACTCAAATTGTGCAAACCTGACCTGACCTGAGCCATCTCCTGCTTGGCTATCACGTCTGGAAAATAAATAAAGCATAGCGGAGCAGATAACCACTCGTATGAAGGAAGTGGAAGAGAGGGTAATGCAGAGAATAGGTGAGATAACTGCTGATATGGCCAATGTCAAGCTGAGCATGAGCAAATTTGAGGCCAGAATAACTAAGGCCAAGCGTGAATGTGCACAAAGTGTGATTATGCGTAATGACATACAGCGATTAAGGGTAGAACTTGCTGAGCAAGAAAATGGTGGCGTCGCAGCGGACGTCATTTTAAGTGGTATTCCGTGCGAAAAAGATGAAAACGCAGTCAAAATTGTCAACAAATTGTCAAATTTGCGAAGCATTAAAAGTCGACAATATATCTGTACGAGCGGCTTTCCGTGTGCGCACTAACAACACAACAAATGCACCACACATAACAAAGCTTGCTTCTCCTCATAATAGCGCTTTGTTATTAAAAGCAGCGGGCAACTTCTATAAAACTAACGAGAGAGGTCTTCGCGACATTGGTCCTGTATCAGAGGAAAGAGTTTTTTAAGTGAGTCTCACCAAATCTACTCGTGAAATAATGCAGTTCGCCACACAGTTGAAAAAGCAGAAGCATTTATCATCTGCCTTCTCAATAAGGGTAGGAGTATTCGTTCGAAAGCAGCCGAGAGATACTGCAGTTAAGGTGCTTAGCAAAGAAGACATTAACAAACTAATTCGATGCAACAAGTGACAATCATTGTATGCTCATTTATTAAAATTGTCTTAGCTCTCTATTCTTCTATGCTTATATACTTTACGTTTATTTTAATTTTAAGCAAGATTGCAGTATTTAAGTATTTGTGCAATGTTTTCTCACTTTTCAACGGAGCTTCTCCTTTCCTACACTTCCTCTCTATCATTGCTATTTCTATCACCTTTAATACATTTGGCAAAGTCTGCAATTTCGATGTTGTTAAACAATAATTTTGATAATCGCTGCGGCGGTTCTAGAGGCTGCACTTATAATATGATACGCATAAAAGAATTCAATGACCCTTACATCACGAAGGCTCTGTTCACAACGTTAGTGAGGCCCATACTGGAATATGGATCTGTTGTTTGGAACCCGCGCTATCAAGTTCATTCCGACAGAATAGAGTCAATTCAAAAACAATTTCTGCTTTTTGCTTTAAGGAATTTTCGTTGGGATTCTCAGTACAACCTGCCGCCATATATAAGTCGTTTAAAACTCATTAATCTTCCTACACTTGCTAGTCGCAGAGAAATGCTAGGCATTGTATTTTTGGTCAAGTTACTGACAGGCTTGATCTCTAGCCCATCTCTTCTTAGAGAAATAAAACTAAACGTTCCCTCCAGAATTTCAATACATTTCCGGCCTCTCTTTCTGAAGCCATGTAAAAGTAATTTTGAGTTAAATGAGCCACTCCGTAGTTTGTGTCAGGATTTTAACACTCACTCCGGTTCTTTTGATATTTCAGATTCACTTTTTTACATAAAGAAAACTATACTCAATCCTCTCAATAATTAATACATACATACATATACATATATTACTATTCGATCAGCTGATGAGCATTTGTTCTGTAGCTGAACAGTTTTAGATCTCGACACTTAACAAACCTCTGCCTTTCATGACTCGGCGCAACATATATGAAAAACAAATTTTTTTTATATATCCGTGCGTCATGCGGATGCGCCCCTCGCGTCGGTCGGGCGGGTATGGAGGGATAAAACCGTTGGGATTATTATTATTATTATTATTATTATTATACTGAGTAGACAAAAAACCGGATTTAAGATATGTCACATTAATACTCAAAGTCTTCCATCATAAACTGATGAGTTTAGATACATCTTTGAATGTTTGAACGTAGATGTTGTGTGTGTGTCGGACACTTGGTTCTCTGCGTGTCAAAATGGTGGTTTGTTTAATGTAAATGGCTTTAAACTTTATTATATGTAAAATCGTGTATCTCATGTAAACTTAAATGTGTATCAGTAGCTACTGAGTCTATCGACTACATCTTTGTGGAAGTAGCATCTAGAATAAATAAAACGCTAATCGGTTGTGTTTACAGACCCAATAGAAACATAAATTATATTAATTTTGTAGAGTTTATCGAAAATTTGGGTGTAATTTTTAATAGAACGCTGACATGGAACAATCACATTTTTAGTGCAATCGGCAAAGTTTATAGAATGCTGCGATCACTATGGAGTATTCAGTACTTCAATCCAGTGAAGATTCGATTGCTTCTGGCCAAACTCACCTTCTACCTACATTACTTTACGGCTGTGAGTTGTATGACAGCTGTGACAGCGTATGCAATAGAAAGATTTATATCCATTGCTCGATATATTTACAGCATTAGCCGCCATGAACATATTTTAGCTTTTGCCTTAAGGATTTATAATATTCCGTTCGGCGACTTATTTAAGCTTAGATGTTTGATATTGCTACACAGTCATAGTCACACAGGACCCCGATTATTTGAAACAACGATTTCAATTCACCAAATCTTCTCGATCTCTTTCTATAAGCAATATTAAATTTACGTGCTTAGTATCTGAACGTCAGTTTTTAATTTTCTCAATCCGTCTTTGAAATACCCTGCCCGGGGCGATAAGATTTTTGAAAAATACTAACCATTTTAAAAACGAAGTAATGCGTAATTTTGCCAAATGAATATTATAGGTCTTTACCTCTCTTCCTGTCTTTTTCCTCTCCACCTTTCGCCTCTTTTCATTTTTTAATATTTATTCTCTTTTTATGCTCTATCTTAATATGTACTAGCTATAAGTTTATATTTTAGATTGTAAGATATCATACACTGTAAATATAACTACTGATTGTTGTGTGTGATTAATTAAACAAATAAAATAAATAAATAAATACGAAAATCGTGTACATCTACTCCGACAGTCAGTCCGCTATTAAGGCACTTGACTCTGTCACGATAAATTCGGAAACGGTAGCAAACTGCCGCAGATCCCTTAATGTGATGGCAGAAGAGTTTGTTTTGTATCTGGTATGTGTACCTGGACATTGCAACATACCAGGTAATGAGAAGGCCGACGAGCTTGCAAGAGGGGGTACGTCCGCACCACTTTCTACGGCATGGAAGAGGTTATGCATGCCACTAGCCTCCTGCAAACTCAGTATCAGAGATTTCTTCCTGGACCAAGCACGTCTGGGATGGTAACGCTGTGATAGGTGCAATACAGCAAAGCGCATGTGGCCCGAGTGGAGCATAAGGAAATCGCGAGATCTTCTGTCCTTAAGAAGGTCAGAATTATCTGTGGCTTTGGGAATTATTACAGGCCACCTGCTTATAGGAAGGCACGCAGACCGACAATGATTTCTGCAGAGGCTGCTTTGATGAGGTGGAGCCTGAAACGATTAGGCACATATTATGTGAATGCGCTGCGCTATGCAGGAGACGACGAAATTTCATGGGCTTCTGATTTTTAAAAGATCTAAGCGCTGCTGCTGAGCTGAACATAAGGAAACTGTTAAAATTTTTCGATTCCATGAACTGGTTCGAGGAATAGTAAAGGTTTGAGATCTCTGTGGTATCACAATGGGCCCAACATAGTGGCCTAAGTGTGCTTGCGGTATAACAGCAACCACCGGAACCTAGCCTAATCTATATGTGAAAACAGTTTCCATCATTGCTGACTCTTCATTGTTAATAAGCATGGGCAAGATCCTATTTAGCAAAAATCCCCGCCCCCTTTTGTCTATGAAAGGTACGAGCTTATGGACGGAATTTGGAAATTATGTGGCAAAAGTGCCTTATTAAGGGTCGATTTATAGTCACCGCAAATCCTGATTGAATCATCGCTTTCATACAAGCGGTCAAGTTTAACCTTAACTAGAGAACGAATAGCTATTGGCATACGGCGTGCTGAAAGTCTAATTGGTTGCATGCCTTTAATGAAACTGTCTCTCCTGAGAATTTTCCCAGTTCCGTTGAGAAAAGGTGCTCAAACTTGGCCAACACCGAGTGAGCGATTCATGAATAGCTAAAACACCGGGAACTCATATGATCAGCGCCCCAAACCAATTACAACTTAAAACGTTTCTTTGGTTGTCCTTTACAGTTATAAGGAATACATTCCTTACTTTGCGATTATTATAAGTTATATGAACATCTAGGCACCGAATTCTGCTGAAAAATCCCTCAACTCATATAGCTCTGGCTTGTATAGTCCGACCCAGAATTTACTTCTAACGTACACAATTTTCCATTGACATGTATTATTGTTGACTTTTTACGACTTCTAGTACTTAAAATCTCATTAATCTATTGTGGTCTCTACTTATTGGGGGACTGTGGTACGCTCCATGGTACAAAATAAATTATTCCCTTTGAGGGCACTGCTAACGAGCATGTGCTCCTCCACACCCATTGCATGGATTAAAAGCTGTAGAGTTCTGTTGATTCTTACTTCTCTTGAAGTGCTGTTGGTTACGCTTTTAAATTTGATTGATTTGCTCGTGTTGTAGAATTACGATAACGTTTCTCGATGCAGCTTCTACGGTGGTAGCACGTTCTATGACCCTCTGTAGTTGGGATACAGGCTCCAATAAAAAGATACGTTGAAGCGACTCCTCGCGCAAACCACACACTAAACGGTCACGGCGCATGCGGTCTAAAGCATCAGCAAAGTTGAAGTCAACCGCAATCTTTCTCAAGGCTGCCACATAATCAGCAAAAGTTTCGTTTGACATTTCATCACGTTTGTGGCGGTCTAAAGTATCACCAAATTTGCAGTCAACCGCAATCTTCCTCTAGGCTGCCACATAATCAGCAAAAGTTCCGTTTGACATTTCATCAAGTTTGTGGAATTTGTAAAAGGAAGCGAACCCCGACGACCGCGGGGAAAAGTGTTTGGTAAGCGTTGCCTTGATTTCAGAATTTTGAAGATCACACAACTTCTTGGGGATGCCAATGCGCCATCCAACGTCAAGAAAATTGCCTTTTCTCACTCGGCTGCCTGTACGTCAATGGCTTGGACGAAACATTCGAATCTCGCAATGTATGTAGCCCAGTTCTCTGCAAATGTTCGAAGAGAGTTTACTATCCAACTACACCGTAGGGTCTTCTTCTGGGCTGGTTGACATTTTTGCTGTTGACGACGCTCCTTACAAGCCCAACTCCTGCTTGAGCGTCCGTGGCATTGACTTCGAGCGTCAGTGCGAAAAAAAAACCCCGTATGTATGTATAAGTACGCTAGCACGTGCTTGACTTGAAGTTAGTGATTCAAAAAAGGTCAGGATACCAGTAGCGGTCAAAGCGTTTTCCTCCACGGGTTGTTGCTAAGATGTCGCACTCCACGTTGTAGAGAAAATTGATAAATGTTCGCCGAAAAGTCATGCGCGTTGATATCGAGTTTAAAATGAGGGGATGAATCCCATCCTCGTCGATACTTGATATGACTTTATTAACAATAACACTTTACAAATCTGTATATGAACATGTGTATCTGCGAGTGAATATGCGATGTGTGAGTGTACGAATGGAGTAGACTAAGAAAATCAAATAGAAGATGTTGGCGCTTCTCAGATATTTAACACGAGGAAAAGCAATAATCTCTAGCTCATTTTGAGACTTGAGGTCATACCAAATTACTGAGTTCGGGCATTAGACTTGTCATTCACTAGTCTTAAAATAAAACCTGCTTACTGAATTCGGTGGTAAGTATTAGTTTGACATAATAGAAATTAATAGAATACGAGAATAGGGTAGGTACTGGAAAAGTAAATTTTGTTACGTATTTATAACACCCGAAATTGAATTTGGTATTTTAGAGTAATGAGTACACAGTTTTTAGAAACAGTGACAACACCTCACATTTTGACAATAGAATGTATCAAACTTGACACAAAAAACGTAAATAAACATACACAATACAATGGAAGCTAAATTTTATTTCAGCAAATGTATAAATGTGAATAAACATTTTGTTTTCCCATTTAAATAATTAGTTTCTCGCAAACAACATATCTTCCTGAAATTTCGTCATCTTAAAGAATTTCAAAAAATTCAAATTGAAGAACCATCTTCGCTTTCGGTTTTCTATTAAATTAACAAAACAAAACTAAATTTATTGCCTTCCCTTTCACAGATTACAAAATTTACCTGGTTACAACGAGCGTAGAATACGAAATGGTTATAAAAATTTACTGAATGGCAAGGCCGATCTAATAGGTAACCACAGTAGAGAAATTGTAACCCTGCCAAGTTTTTTAGATATTCCTTTTTTGCCAATAAGAACTATCAAATCTTTATATTTAAAACAAAACTTGACAAATCACAAATTCAATTTACCCAAAATAAATAAATAAAAAATGTACATTTTCATTTTAGAACCACATTTTTGAGACTTGGGATGGAGTTGGGCATCAAGTGTCGCGAAATGGTCCATTTAGTTCCGGGAACTTGATGCCAAAAGCTCTCTTGCTAACAATCTTTCGGTGTGGCTTTTGCGGCACTTTTAAGAACGAAACTCCGCCCTTTACGAGTCGTCCTTTGCAGATAACGCACTTTCCAAACTCTGTTCTAATTGGGCACAAAATACATAATACAAATATACAAGACATTCGTTCATTTCCGGAGCAAACTGCACTTTTCACTAAAAATCACAAATCAGATGTAAACAAATAAACAAATATTTTGGTTTTTATCAAATGAAAACCAAATTTGACAAATAAGATATATAAAAAAAATCATATTTTAAACTTTACCGAGATTTCCTCTTAAATCTGCCTTGACTGAATGATAAATTTTAATACCCCAGTAAATTTTATTACCTTTGCTAGAATAGACCTATAAAGTTAACTAAAATTGTATCTTATACTATAAAAATTATGCAATAAATGACCAGTTAAATAGACGTATTTCAAAGTTGATTATTTGTAAACTCAACAAAATTTTAAAATTTTACTTCACACAATAAATTAACTTTTTTAATATCTGGTATGTGTACCTGGACATTGCAACATACCAGGTAATGAGAAGGCCGACGAGCTTGCAAGAGGGGGTACGTCCGCACCACTTTCTACGGCATGGAAGAGGTTATGCATGCCACTAGCCTCCTGCAAACTCAGTATCAGAGATTTATTCCTGGACCAAGCACGTCTGGGATGGTAACGCTGTGATAGGTGCAATACAGCAAAGCGCATGTGGCCCGAGTAGAGCATAAGGAAATCGCGAGATCTTCTGTCCTTAAGAAGGTCAGAATTATCTGTGGCTTTGGGAATTATTACAGGCCACCTGCTTATAGGAAGGCACGCAGACCGACAATGATTTCTGCAGAGGCTGCTTTGATGAGGTGGAGCCTGAAACGATTAGGCACATATTATGTGAATGCGCTGCGCTATGCAGGAGACGACGAAATTTCATGGGCTTCTGATTTTTAAAAGATCTAAGCGCTGCTGCTGAGCTGAACATAAGGAAACTGTTAAAATTTTTCGATTCCATGAACTGGTTCGAGGAATAGTAAAGGTTTGAGATCTCTGTGGTATCACAATGGGCCCAACATAGTGGCCTAAGTGTGCTTGCGGTATAACAGCAACCACCGGAACCTAGCCTAATCTATATGTGAAAACAGTTTCCATCATTGCTGACTCTTCATTGTTAATAAGCATGGGCAAGATCCTATTTAGCAAAAATCCCCGCCCCCTTTTGTCTATGAAAGGTACGAGCTTATGGACGGAATTTGGAAATTATGTGGCAAAAGTGCCTTATTAAGGGTCGATTTATAGTCACCGCAAATCCTGATTGAATCATCGCTTTCATACAAGCGGTCAAGTTTAACCTTAACTAGAGAACGAATAGCTATTGGCATACGGCGTGCTGAAAGTCTAATTGGTTGCATGCCTTTAATGAAACTGTCTCTCCTGAGAATTTTCCCAGTTCCGTTGAGAAAAGGTGCTCAAACTTGGCCAACACCGAGTGAGCGATTCATGAATAGCGAAAACACCGGGAACTCATATGATCAGCGCCCCAAACCAATTACAACTTAAAACGTTTCTTTGGTTGTCCTTTACAGTTATAAGGAATACATTCCTTACTTTGCGATTATTATAAGTTATATGAACATCTAGGCACCGAATTCTGCTGAAAAATCCCTCAACTCATATAGCTCTGGCTTGTATAGTCCGACCCAGAATTTACTTCTAACGTACACAATTTTCCATTGACATGTATTATTGTTGACTTTTTACGACTTCTAGTACTTAAAATTTCATTAATCTATTGTGGTCGCTACTTATTGGAGGACTGTGGTACGCTCCATGGTACAAAATAAATTATTCCCTTTGAGGGCACTGCTAACGAGCATGTGCTCCTCCACACCCATTGCATGGATTAAAAGCTGTAGAGTTCTGTTGATTCTTTTTTCTCTTGAAGTGCTGTTGGTTACGCTTTTAAATTTGATTGATTTGCTCGTGTTGTAGAATTACGATAACGTTTCTCGATGCAGCTTCTACGGTGGTAGCACGTTCTATGACCCTCTGTAGTTGGGATACAGGCTCCAATAAAAAGATACGTTGAAGCGACTCCTCGCGCAAACCACACACTAAACGGTCACGGCGCATGCGGTCTAAAGCATCAGCAAAGTTGAAGTCAACCGCAATCTTTCTCAAGGCTGCCACATAATCAGCAAAAGTTTCGTTTGACATTTCATCACGTTTGTGGCGGTCTAAAGTATCACCAAAGTTGCAGTCAACCGCAATCTTCCTCTAGGCTGCCACATAATCAGCAAAAGTTCCGTTTGACATTTCATCAAGTTTGTGGAATTTGTAAAAGGAAGCGAACCCCGACGACCGCGGGGAAAAGTGTTTGGTAAGCGTTGCCTTGATTTCAGAATTTTGAAGATCACACAACTTCTTGGGGAAGCCAATGCGCCATCCAACGTCAAGAAAATTGCCTTTTCTCACTCGGCTGCCTGTACGTCAATGGCTTGGACGAAACATTCGAATCTCGCAATGTATGTAGCCCAGTTCTCTGCAAATGTTCGAAGTGAGTTTACTATCCAACTACACCGTAGGGTCTTCTTCTGGGCTGGTTGACATTTTTGCTGTTGACGACGCTCCTTACAAGCCCAACTCCTGCTTGAGCGTCCGTGGCATTGACTTCGAGCGTCAGTGCGAAAAAAAAAACCCCGTATGTATGTATAAGTACGCTAGCACGTGCTTGACTTGAAGTTAGTGATTCAAAAAAGGTCAGGATACCAGTAGCGGTCAAAGCGTTTTCCTCCACGGGTTGTTGCTAAGATGTCGCACTCCACGTTGTAGAGAAAATTGATAAATGTTCGCCGAAAAGTCATGCGCGTTGATATCGAGTTTAAAATGAGGGGATGAATCCCATCCTCGTCGATACTTGATATGACTTTATTAACAATAACACTTTACAAATCTGTATATGAACATGTGTATCTGCGAGTGAATATGCGATGTGTGAGTGTACGAATGGAGTAGACTAAGAAAATCAAATAGAAGATGTTGGCGCTTCTCAGATATTTAACACGAGGAAAAGCAATAATCTCTAGCTCATTTTGAGACTTGAGGTCATACCAAATTACTGAGTTCGGGCATTAGACTTGTCATTCACTAGTCTTAAAATAAAACCTGCTTACTGAATTCGGTGGTAAGTATTAGTTTGACATAATAGAAATTAATAGAATACGAGAATAGGGTAGGTACTGGAAAAGTAAATTTTGTTACGTATTTATAACACCCGAAATTGAATTTGGTATTTTAGAGTAATGAGTACACAGTTTTTAGAAACAGTGACAACACCTCACATTTTGACAATAGAATGTATCAAACTTGACACAAAAAACGTAAATAAACATACACAATACAATGGAAGCTAAATTTTATGTGAATAAACATTTTGTTTTCCCATTTAAATAATTAGTTTCTCGCAAACAACATATCTTCCTGAAATTTCGTCATCTTAAAGAATTTCAAAAAATTCAAATTGAAGAACCATCTTCGCTTTCGGTTTTCTATTAAATTAACAAAACAAAACTAAATTTATTGCCTTCCCTTTCACAGATTACAAAATTTACCTGGTTACAACGAGCGTAGAATACGAAATGGTTATAAAAATTTACTGAATGGCAAGGCCGATCTAATAGGTAACCACAGTAGAGAAATTGTAACCCTGCCAAGTTTTTTAAATATTCCTTTTTTGCCAATAAGAACTATCAAATCTTTATATTTAAAACAAAACTTGACAAATCACAAATTCAATTTACCCAAAATAAATAAATAAAAAATGTACATTTTCATTTTAGAACCACATTTTTGAGACTTGGGATGGAGTTGGGCATCAAGTGTCGCGAAATGGTCCATTTAGTTCCGGGAACTTGATGCCAAAAGCTCTCTTGCTAACAATCTTTCGGTGTGGCTTTTGCGGCACTTTTAAGAACGAAACTCCGCCCTTTACGAGTCGTCCTTTGCAGATAACGCACTTTCCAAACTCTGTTCTAATTGGGCACAAAATACATAATACAAATATACAAGACATTCGTTCATTTCCGGAGCAAACTGCACTTTTCACTAAAAATCACAAATCAGATGTAAACAAATAAACAAATATTTTGGTTTTTATCAAATGAAAACCAAATTTGACAAATAAGATATATAAAAAAAATCATATTTTAAACTTTACCGAGATTTCCTCTTAAATCTGCCTTGACTGAATGATAAATTTTAATACCCCAGTAAATTTTATTACCTTTGCTAGAATAGACCTATAAAGTTAACTAAAATTGTATCTTATACTATAAAAATTATGCAATAAATGACCAGTTAAATAGACGTATTTCAAAGTTGATTATTTGTAAACTCAACAAAATTTTAAAATTTTACTTCACACAATAAATTAACTTTTTTAATATCTGGTATGTGTACCTGGACATTGCAACATACCAGGTAATGAGAAGGCCGACGAGCTTGCAAGAGGGGGTACGTCCGCACCACTTTCTACGGCATGGAAGAGGTTATGCATGCCACTAGCCTCCTGCAAACTCAGTATCAGAGATTTATTCCTGGACCAAGCACGTCTGGGATGGTAACGCTGTGATAGGTGCAATACAGCAAAGCGCATGTGGCCCGAGTAGAGCATAAGGAAATCGCGAGATCTTCTGTCCTTAAGAAGGTCAGAATTATCTGTGGCTTTGGGAATTATTACAGGCCACCTGCTTATAGGAAGGCACGCAGACCGACAATGATTTCTGCAGAGGCTGCTTTGATGAGGTGGAGCCTGAAACGATTAGGCACATATTATGTGAATGCGCTGCGCTATGCAGGAGACGACGAAATTTCATGGGCTTCTGATTTTTAAAAGATCTAAGCGCTGCTGCTGAGCTGAACATAAGGAAACTGTTAAAATTTTTCGATTCCATGAACTGGTTCGAGGAATAGTAAAGGTTTGAGATCTCTGTGGTATCACAATGGGCCCAACATAGTGGCCTAAGTGTGCTTGCGGTATAACAGCAACCACCGGAACCTAGCCTAATCTATATGTGAAAACAGTTTCCATCATTGCTGACTCTTCATTGTTAATAAGCATGGGCAAGATCCTATTTAGCAAAAATCCCCGCCCCCTTTTGTCTATGAAAGGTACGAGCTTATGGACGGAATTTGGAAATTATGTGGCAAAAGTGCCTTATTAAGGGTCGATTTATAGTCACCGCAAATCCTGATTGAATCATCGCTTTCATACAAGCGGTCAAGTTTAACCTTAACTAGAGAACGAATAGCTATTGGCATACGGCGTGCTGAAAGTCTAATTGGTTGCATGCCTTTAATGAAACTGTCTCTCCTGAGAATTTTCCCAGTTCCGTTGAGAAAAGGTGCTCAAACTTGGCCAACACCGAGTGAGCGATTCATGAATAGCTAAAACACCGGGAACTCATATGATCAGCGCCCCAAACCCATTACAACTTAAAACGTTTCTTTGGTTGTCCTTTACAGTTATAAGGAATACATTCCTTACTTTGCGATTATTATAAGTTATATGAACATCTAGGCACCGAATTCTGCTGAAAAATCCCTCAACTCATATAGCTCTGGCTTGTATAGTCCGACCCAGAATTTACTTCTAACGTACACAATTTTCCATTGACATGTATTATTGTTGACTTTTTACGACTTCTAGTACTTAAAATTTCATTAATCTATTGTGGTCGCTACTTATTGGAGGACTGTGGTACGCTCCATGGTACAAAATAAATTATTCCCTTTGAGGGCACTGCTAACGAGCATGTGCTCCTCCACACCCATTGCATGGATTAAAAGCTGTAGAGTTCTGTTGATTCTTTTTTCTCTTGAAGTGCTGTTGGTTACGCTTTTAAATTTGATTGATTTGCTCGTGTTGTAGAATTACGATAACGTTTCTCGATGCAGCTTCTACGGTGGTAGCACGTTCTATGACCCTCTGTAGTTGGGATACAGGCTCCAATAAAAAGATACGTTGAAGCGACTCCTCGCGCAAACCACACACTAAACGGTCACGGCGCATGCGGTCTAAAGCATCAGCAAAGTTGAAGTCAACCGCAATCTTTCTCAAGGCTGCCACATAATCAGCAAAAGTTTCGTTTGACATTTCATCACGTTTGTGGCGGTCTAAAGTATCACCAAAGTTGCAGTCAACCGCAATCTTCCTCTAGGCTGCCACATAATCAGCAAAAGTTCCGTTTGACATTTCATCAAGTTTGTGGAATTTGTAAAAGGAAGCGAACCCCGACGACCGCGGGGAAAAGTGTTTGGTAAGCGTTGCCTTGATTTCAGAATTTTGAAGATCACACAACTTCTTGGGGATGCCAATGCGCCATCCAACGTCAAGAAAATTGCCTTTTCTCACTCGGCTGCCTGTACGTCAATGGCTTGGACGAAACATTCGAATCTCGCAATGTATGTAGCCCAGTTCTCTGCAAATGTTCGAAGTGAGTTTACTATCCAACTACACCGTAGGGTCTTCTTCTGGGCTGGTTGACATTTTTGCTGTTGACGACGCTCCTTACAAGCCCAACTCCTGCTTGAGCGTCCGTGGCATTGACTTCGAGCGTCAGTGCGAAAAAAAAAACCCCGTATGTATGTATAAGTACGCTAGCACGTGCTTGACTTGAAGTTAGTGATTCAAAAAAGGTCAGGATACCAGTAGCGGTCAAAGCGTTTTCCTCCACGGGTTGTTGCTAAGATGTCGCACTCCACGTTGTAGAGAAAATTGATAAATGTTCGCCGAAAAGTCATGCGCGTTGATATCGAGTTTAAAATGAGGGGATGAATCCCATCCTCGTCGATACTTGATATGACTTTATTAACAATAACACTTTACAAATCTGTATATGAACATGTGTATCTGCGAGTGAATATGCGATGTGTGAGTGTACGAATGGAGTAGACTAAGAAAATCAAATAGAAGATGTTGGCGCTTCTCAGATATTTAACACGAGGAAAAGCAATAATCTCTAGCTCATTTTGAGACTTGAGGTCATACCAAATTACTGAGTTCGGGCATTAGACTTGTCATTCACTAGTCTTAAAATAAAACCTGCTTACTGAATTCGGTGGTAAGTATTAGTTTGACATAATAGAAATTAATAGAATACGAGAATAGGGTAGGTACTGGAAAAGTAAATTTTGTTACGTATTTATAACACCCGAAATTGAATTTGGTATTTTAGAGTAATGAGTACACAGTTTTTAGAAACAGTGACAACACCTCACATTTTGACAATAGAATGTATCAAACTTGACACAAAAAACGTAAATAAACATACACAATACAATGGAAGCTAAATTTTATGTGAATAAACATTTTGTTTTCCCATTTAAATAATTAGTTTCTCGCAAACAACATATCTTCCTGAAATTTCGTCATCTTAAAGAATTTCAAAAAATTCAAATTGAAGAACCATCTTCGCTTTCGGTTTTCTATTAAATTAACAAAACAAAACTAAATTTATTGCCTTCCCTTTCACAGATTACAAAATTTACCTGGTTACAACGAGCGTAGAATACGAAATGGTTATAAAAATTTACTGAATGGCAAGGCCGATCTAATAGGTAACCACAGTAGAGAAATTGTAACCCTGCCAAGTTTTTTAAATATTCCTTTTTTGCCAATAAGAACTATCAAATCTTTATATTTAAAACAAAACTTGACAAATCACAAATTCAATTTACCCAAAATAAATAAATAAAAAATGTACATTTTCATTTTAGAACCACATTTTTGAGACTTGGGATGGAGTTGGGCATCAAGTGTCGCGAAATGGTCCATTTAGTTCCGGGAACTTGATGCCAAAAGCTCTCTTGCTAACAATCTTTCGGTGTGGCTTTTGCGGCACTTTTAAGAACGAAACTCCGCCCTTTACGAGTCGTCCTTTGCAGATAACGCACTTTCCAAACTCTGTTCTAATTGGGCACAAAATACATAATACAAATATACAAGACATTCGTTCATTTCCGGAGCAAACTGCACTTTTCACTAAAAATCACAAATCAGATGTAAACAAATAAACAAATATTTTGGTTTTTATCAAATGAAAACCAAATTTGACAAATAAGATATATAAAAAAAATCATATTTTAAACTTTACCGAGATTTCCTCTTAAATCTGCCTTGACTGAATGATAAATTTTAATACCCCAGTAAATTTTATTACCTTTGCTAGAATAGACCTATAAAGTTAACTAAAATTGTATCTTATACTATAAAAATTATGCAATAAATGACCAGTTAAATAGACGTATTTCAAAGTTGATTATTTGTAAACTCAACAAAATTTTAAAATTTTACTTCACACAATAAATTAACTTTTTTAATATCTGGTATGTGTACCTGGACATTGCAACATACCAGGTAATGAGAAGGCCGACGAGCTTGCAAGAGGGGGTACGTCCGCACCACTTTCTACGGCATGGAAGAGGTTATGCATGCCACTAGCCTCCTGCAAACTCAGTATCAGAGATTTATTCCTGGACCAAGCACGTCTGGGATGGTAACGCTGTGATAGGTGCAATACAGCAAAGCGCATGTGGCCCGAGTAGAGCATAAGGAAATCGCGAGATCTTCTGTCCTTAAGAAGGTCAGAATTATCTGTGGCTTTGGGAATTATTACAGGCCACCTGCTTATAGGAAGGCACGCAGACCGACAATGATTTCTGCAGAGGCTGCTTTGATGAGGTGGAGCCTGAAACGATTAGGCACATATTATGTGAATGCGCTGCGCTATGCAGGAGACGACGAAATTTCATGGGCTTCTGATTTTTAAAAGATCTAAGCGCTGCTGCTGAGCTGAACATAAGGAAACTGTTAAAATTTTTCGATTCCATGAACTGGTTCGAGGAATAGTAAAGGTTTGAGATCTCTGTGGTATCACAATGGGCCCAACATAGTGGCCTAAGTGTGCTTGCGGTATAACAGCAACCACCGGAACCTAGCCTAATCTATATGTGAAAACAGTTTCCATCATTGCTGACTCTTCATTGTTAATAAGCATGGGCAAGATCCTATTTAGCAAAAATCCCCGCCCCCTTTTGTCTATGAAAGGTACGAGCTTATGGACGGAATTTGGAAATTATGTGGCAAAAGTGCCTTATTAAGGGTCGATTTATAGTCACCGCAAATCCTGATTGAATCATCGCTTTCATACAAGCGGTCAAGTTTAACCTTAACTAGAGAACGAATAGCTATTGGCATACGGCGTGCTGAAAGTCTAATTGGTTGCATGCCTTTAATGAAACTGTCTCTCCTGAGAATTTTCCCAGTTCCGTTGAGAAAAGGTGCTCAAACTTGGCCAACACCGAGTGAGCGATTCATGAATAGCTAAAACACCGGGAACTCATATGATCAGCGCCCCAAACCAATTACAACTTAAAACGTTTCTTTGGTTGTCCTTTACAGTTATAAGGAATACATTCCTTACTTTGCGATTATTATAAGTTATATGAACATCTAGGCACCGAATTCTGCTGAAAAATCCCTCAACTCATATAGCTCTGGCTTGTATAGTCCGACCCAGAATTTACTTCTAACGTACACAATTTTCCATTGACATGTATTATTGTTGACTTTTTACGACTTCTAGTACTTAAAATTTCATTAATCTATTGTGGTCGCTACTTATTGGAGGACTGTGGTACGCTCCATGGTACAAAATAAATTATTCCCTTTGAGGGCACTGCTAACGAGCATGTGCTCCTCCACACCCATTGCATGGATTAAAAGCTGTAGAGTTCTGTTGATTCTTTTTTCTCTTGAAGTGCTGTTGGTTACGCTTTTAAATTTGATTGATTTGCTCGTGTTGTAGAATTACGATAACGTTTCTCGATGCAGCTTCTACGGTGGTAGCACGTTCTATGACCCTCTGTAGTTGGGATACAGGCTCCAATAAAAAGATACGTTGAAGCGACTCCTCGCGCAAACCACACACTAAACGGTCACGGCGCATGCGGTCTAAAGCATCAGCAAAGTTGAAGTCAACCGCAATCTTTCTCAAGGCTGCCACATAATCAGCAAAAGTTTCGTTTGACATTTCATCACGTTTGTGGCGGTCTAAAGTATCACCAAAGTTGCAGTCAACCGCAATCTTCCTCTAGGCTGCCACATAATCAGCAAAAGTTCCGTTTGACATTTCATCAAGTTTGTGGAATTTGTAAAAGGAAGCGAACCCCGACGACCGCGGGGAAAAGTGTTTGGTAAGCGTTGCCTTGATTTCAGAATTTTGAAGATCACACAACTTCTTGGGGATGCCAATGCGCCATCCAACGTCAAGAAAATTGCCTTTTCTCACTCGGCTGCCTGTACGTCAATGGCTTGGACGAAACATTCGAATCTCGCAATGTATGTAGCCCAGTTCTCTGCAAATGTTCGAAGTGAGTTTACTATCCAACTACACCGTAGGGTCTTCTTCTGGGCTGGTTGACATTTTTGCTGTTGACGACGCTCCTTACAAGCCCAACTCCTGCTTGAGCGTCCGTGGCATTGACTTCGAGCGTCAGTGCGAAAAAAAAAACCCCGTATGTATGTATAAGTACGCTAGCACGTGCTTGACTTGAAGTTAGTGATTCAAAAAAGGTCAGGATACCAGTAGCGGTCAAAGCGTTTTCCTCCACGGGTTGTTGCTAAGATGTCGCACTCCACGTTGTAGAGAAAATTGATAAATGTTCGCCGAAAAGTCATGCGCGTTGATATCGAGTTTAAAATGAGGGGATGAATCCCATCCTCGTCGATACTTGATATGACTTTATTAACAATAACACTTTACAAATCTGTATATGAACATGTGTATCTGCGAGTGAATATGCGATGTGTGAGTGTACGAATGGAGTAGACTAAGAAAATCAAATAGAAGATGTTGGCGCTTCTCAGATATTTAACACGAGGAAAAGCAATAATCTCTAGCTCATTTTGAGACTTGAGGTCATACCAAATTACTGAGTTCGGGCATTAGACTTGTCATTCACTAGTCTTAAAATAAAACCTGCTTACTGAATTCGGTGGTAAGTATTAGTTTGACATAATAGAAATTAATAGAATACGAGAATAGGGTAGGTACTGGAAAAGTAAATTTTGTTACGTATTTATAACACCCGAAATTGAATTTGGTATTTTAGAGTAATGAGTACACAGTTTTTAGAAACAGTGACAACACCTCACATTTTGACAATAGAATGTATCAAACTTGACACAAAAAACGTAAATAAACATACACAATACAATGGAAGCTAAATTTTATTTCAGCAAATGTATAAATGTGAATAAACATTTTGTTTTCCCATTTAAATAATTAGTTTCTCGCAAACAACATATCTTCCTGAAATTTCGTCATCTTAAAGAATTTCAAAAAATTCAAATTGAAGAACCATCTTCGCTTTCGGTTTTCTATTAAATTAACAAAACAAAACTAAATTTATTGCCTTCCCTTTCACAGATTACAAAATTTACCTGGTTACAACGAGCGTAGAATACGAAATGGTTATAAAAATTTACTGAATGGCAAGGCCGATCTAATAGGTAACCACAGTAGAGAAATTGTAACCCTGCCAAGTTTTTTAGATATTCCTTTTTTGCCAATAAGAACTATCAAATCTTTATATTTAAAACAAAACTTGACAAATCACAAATTCAATTTACCCAAAATAAATAAATAAAAAATGTACATTTTCATTTTAGAACCACATTTTTGAGACTTGGGATGGAGTTGGGCATCAAGTGTCGCGAAATGGTCCATTTAGTTCCGGGAACTTGATGCCAAAAGCTCTCTTGCTAACAATCTTTCGGTGTGGCTTTTGCGGCACTTTTAAGAACGAAACTCCGCCCTTTACGAGTCGTCCTTTGCAGATAACGCACTTTCCAAACTCTGTTCTAATTGGGCACAAAATACATAATACAAATATACAAGACATTCGTTCATTTCCGGAGCAAACTGCACTTTTCACTAAAAATCACAAATCAGATGTAAACAAATAAACAAATATTTTGGTTTTTATCAAATGAAAACCAAATTTGACAAATAAGATATATAAAAAAAATCATATTTTAAACTTTACCGAGATTTCCTCTTAAATCTGCCTTGACTGAATGATAAATTTTAATACCCCAGTAAATTTTATTACCTTTGCTAGAATAGACCTATAAAGTTAACTAAAATTGTATCTTATACTATAAAAATTATGCAATAAATGACCAGTTAAATAGACGTATTTCAAAGTTGATTATTTGTAAACTCAACAAAATTTTAAAATTTTACTTCACACAATAAATTAACTTTTTTAATATCTGGTATGTGTACCTGGACATTGCAACATACCAGGTAATGAGAAGGCCGACGAGCTTGCAAGAGGGGGTACGTCCGCACCACTTTCTACGGCATGGAAGAGGTTATGCATGCCACTAGCCTCCTGCAAACTCAGTATCAGAGATTTATTCCTGGACCAAGCACGTCTGGGATGGTAACGCTGTGATAGGTGCAATACAGCAAAGCGCATGTGGCCCGAGTAGAGCATAAGGAAATCGCGAGATCTTCTGTCCTTAAGAAGGTCAGAATTATCTGTGGCTTTGGGAATTATTACAGGCCACCTGCTTATAGGAAGGCACGCAGACCGACAATGATTTCTGCAGAGGCTGCTTTGATGAGGTGGAGCCTGAAACGATTAGGCACATATTATGTGAATGCGCTGCGCTATGCAGGAGACGACGAAATTTCATGGGCTTCTGATTTTTAAAAGATCTAAGCGCTGCTGCTGAGCTGAACATAAGGAAACTGTTAAAATTTTTCGATTCCATGAACTGGTTCGAGGAATAGTAAAGGTTTGAGATCTCTGTGGTATCACAATGGGCCCAACATAGTGGCCTAAGTGTGCTTGCGGTATAACAGCAACCACCGGAACCTAGCCTAATCTATATGTGAAAACAGTTTCCATCATTGCTGACTCTTCATTGTTAATAAGCATGGGCAAGATCCTATTTAGCAAAAATCCCCGCCCCCTTTTGTCTATGAAAGGTACGAGCTTATGGACGGAATTTGGAAATTATGTGGCAAAAGTGCCTTATTAAGGGTCGATTTATAGTCACCGCAAATCCTGATTGAATCATCGCTTTCATACAAGCGGTCAAGTTTAACCTTAACTAGAGAACGAATAGCTATTGGCATACGGCGTGCTGAAAGTCTAATTGGTTGCATGCCTTTAATGAAACTGTCTCTCCTGAGAATTTTCCCAGTTCCGTTGAGAAAAGGTGCTCAAACTTGGCCAACACCGAGTGAGCGATTCATGAATAGCTAAAACACCGGGAACTCATATGATCAGCGCCCCAAACCAATTACAACTTAAAACGTTTCTTTGGTTGTCCTTTACAGTTATAAGGAATACATTCCTTACTTTGCGATTATTATAAGTTATATGAACATCTAGGCACCGAATTCTGCTGAAAAATCCCTCAACTCATATAGCTCTGGCTTGTATAGTCCGACCCAGAATTTACTTCTAACGTACACAATTTTCCATTGACATGTATTATTGTTGACTTTTTACGACTTCTAGTACTTAAAATTTCATTAATCTATTGTGGTCTCTACTTGTTGGGGGACTGTGGTACGCTCCATGGTACAAAATAAATTATTCCCTTTGAGGGCACTGCTAACGAGCATGTGCTCCTCCACACCCATTGCATGGATTAAAAGCTGTAGAGTTCTGTTGATTCTTTTTTCTCTTGAAGTGCTGTTGGTTACGCTTTTAAATTTGATTGATTTGCTCGTGTTGTAGAATTACGATAACGTTTCTCGATGCAGCTTCTACGGTGGTAGCACGTTCTATGACCCTCTGTAGTTGGGATACAGGCTCCAATAAAAAGATACGTTGAAGCGACTCCTCGCGCAAACCACACACTAAACGGTCACGGCGCATGCGGTCTAAAGCATCAGCAAAGTTGAAGTCAACCGCAATCTTTCTCAAGGCTGCCACATAATCAGCAAAAGTTTCGTTTGACATTTCATCACGTTTGTGGCGGTCTAAAGTATCACCAAAGTTGCAGTCAACCGCAATCTTCCTCTAGGCTGCCACATAATCAGCAAAAGTTCCGTTTGACATTTCATCAAGTTTGTGGAATTTGTAAAAGGAAGCGAACCCCGACGACCGCGGGGAAAAGTGTTTGGTAAGCGTTGCCTTGATTTCAGAATTTTGAAGATCACACAACTTCTTGGGGATGCCAATGCGCCATCCAACGTCAAGAAAATTGCCTTTTCTCACTCGGCTGCCTGTACGTCAATGGCTTGGACGAAACATTCGAATCTCGCAATGTATGTAGCCCAGTTCTCTGCAAATGTTCGAAGTGAGTTTACTATCCAACTACACCGTAGGGTCTTCTTCTGGGCTGGTTGACATTTTTGCTGTTGACGACGCTCCTTACAAGCCCAACTCCTGCTTGAGCGTCCGTGGCATTGACTTCGAGCGTCAGTGCGAAAAAAAAAACCCCGTATGTATGTATAAGTACGCTAGCACGTGCTTGACTTGAAGTTAGTGATTCAAAAAAGGTCAGGATACCAGTAGCGGTCAAAGCGTTTTCCTCCACGGGTTGTTGCTAAGATGTCGCACTCCACGTTGTAGAGAAAATTGATAAATGTTCGCCGAAAAGTCATGCGCGTTGATATCGAGTTTAAAATGAGGGGATGAATCCCATCCTCGTCGATACTTGATATGACTTTATTAACAATAACACTTTACAAATCTGTATATGAACATGTGTATCTGCGAGTGAATATGCGATGTGTGAGTGTACGAATGGAGTAGACTAAGAAAATCAAATAGAAGATGTTGGCGCTTCTCAGATATTTAACACGAGGAAAAGCAATAATCTCTAGCTCATTTTGAGACTTGAGGTCATACCAAATTACTGAGTTCGGGCATTAGACTTGTCATTCACTAGTCTTAAAATAAAACCTGCTTACTGAATTCGGTGGTAAGTATTAGTTTGACATAATAGTGTAGTGTGCCCAACCACTTCAGCACATGCGCTGCATATTGCTGAGTCGGCGCGTTTGCAATGGTCATCGTGTGTGGCATAATCACAAGCAGTGATGACACATGCAAAGCACATGTGACCGCACACACGACGGTTCATCGTACGGCACCACATGAGGTACACTCGATACTTGCTATTAGAAACGCAAGATCAGGTTAACGAGCAGATGTGGGTCAGTGCACATGACACTTATGATATAGTAGATATAGCAAGTAAGCAATTAGATGTAAGAAATATACAAATAGGGGAAATGGATAGCAATCAATGATTTGATTGGTTGCCCATAGAAAGAAGCATTTAGATTGTAAGCATATAAAAGACGGCGTTGAGCCATAATAAAGCATTCTTATCCTAAGATTCAATACGCGAGTTTTATTGATGAGAATCATCGTGCATTTTAATGCTCGGACAAATGCGGCTGGAGAGCTAAGATAATACTCAAACCTGCTTTAACATTGAAAGGTCCCCGCACCCACTAACACTACATGGCGATCCTGCAAACCGAACTTGGGAACCACTGATAGTTTAAGACGATGGTAGACGAAGAATATATTGTAAAAACTCCGATAAAAGAATATCCAGAGTATATACCAACTCCGAAGTCAGCTGGACCCAAACCAATTACTTTAGAGCAGTACCGGCAAAGGCAACAAATCCAAAGCCTGAAACTGCAAGAATTTAGACAGCCAACAATATTTAAGCCAAAAAACGTGGTGGAAAGAAAAGACGACATCAAAAGAAGTGTGCCGATCTACAAAGAGTAATAAATATTAGCCAAGGCCAACAAAAACGAAACCTGATTAAAGAAATAGAGAAATTGCGTCAGCATGGGAGGAACTCCATCGAAAGAAGAAATTATAAACAACAACAATAACGCAGCAGCAGCAGGTGCGACAACAAAAGGCGAAAATGAGGACACAAAAAATTTATTATACATAAACTGCATAATTTTAATAATTATATTATTAGCAAAAATTAATTCTTATTATAAGAAGTACCTAAAAAAACAAGCATATCGTAATATAAGCACAACTTAAAATGAATAAATATATATATATATTAAATAAATGGAATTCAAAGTACTAGAGGAACTACTAAGTAAACTAAAAAAAAGTCCTAATAGAAGTTACACACAAGCTTACGTAAATAATACGCAAGCATTAATAGCAAATAGCTGGAACATCATTGTGCAAACCGCACACTCCAAAGACTTGACAATTCTGAATGAAAAATTTCATGAATTAAAAACGAAAATAGAAAAGTACTTAATTGTGAAAGAAGGGTCACTGTTCCAAAGGCGGGCACGAGGGCCAAAATAAAACAGCACCGCTTATCGATGATTATAATGATGGTGGTTTTATTTTCCTGTAAGTTAATGTTATATATATGTACAATACAGAAGGTTTTAGCAATATCTTACACTTTGTGTGTCCTCGCGCCTTTTCCTTTAGAATGAAAGATTTTGGCGCTATGGATTTGACATATCTGAATACAATTGGCAGCGTTGCCGGACTAAGCTTAACTTGTAATTTAAAGCACCACGCAGGGTTGCATTAAAGAAATAAATCTTAAAATCTACAAGGTGCGTTCCTTTACAACATCCCGGACCCCGTGAATCTGCCCGCTGCAGGATTCACCAACGTCCAGCTTCGCCAGGATACAAGCAGGTCTTCGGAAGGTTCCTCCAGCCGTCTTTACTCCCGCCACGCGGACTTGTCCATCTCTCCCGGGTTGGACGCTGACAATGCGACCGATTGGCCATTGGGACCGATGCACGCGCTCGTCGCAAATCAGAACCAAATCCCCTACAGCCAAAGGATTCGCTGGTCTAAACCACTTCGTCCGGCGACACAGATCCGGAATGTATTCCGCCAACCACTTCTTCCAGAATCGGTGATGAATCTGCTGCATTTTTCTCCACTGTGTCCGCGTTACCCTGAAGGACTCTTCCTGTGGGTGAGGAGTCTGCTCTGAGTTCGCTGTGCCTAGAAGGAAATGGTTAGGAGTTAAAGGTTCTTCATTAGGAGCGTCTAGGGGGATGTGTGTAAGCGGCCGCGAGTTAACAATGTTCTCGGCTTCGCACATCACACTATATAACGTTTGCTCCTTCAAATGTTCGTTATTCAATGCATGTTGCATGGCACGTTTTACGCTACGTACCAGGCGTTCCCAGCATCCGCCAGCCTGTGGATTCGACGGGCAGTTGAACAACCATTCGATCCCCTGATTCGCTAGTGCCTCGACGATCTTCCCTTCCTCGAAATCTTTTAGTTGACGCTTCAATTCGCGATCTGCTCCCAAGAAGTTAGTGCCATTGTCCGACCTGATACGCTTTTCCGAGCGTCTGCCAGAAACGATTATGAACGGGCCCATGTAGTCTAACCCAACATAGGTAAAGGGCCGCACAAACGGTGTGAGTCGGTCCGCCGGTAGTTGTCCCATCTGCGGCACTTCCGGTTTCGCTCGCTCCCTTCTGCACGTAAGGCACCTCTTAGTTGCCTTTCTCACCTCCTCGCGGATGTGTGGAATCCAATACTTCCGGCGTAACTCTGAAACAATGGTGTTCTCATTCTGGTGTTTCCATATACGATGGTAAAGATCAGTGAGAATGTTGGTGACATGGTGTCCCTGCGGCATGACTGTGGGTTGACGCGTATGCGGGAGCACAGCATCAGCGTTCCGTAGTCGACCATTTACTCTTATAACCCCAGAGTCGTCTAGCATAGGGTTAAGCTTGAAAATTCTACTGCTCGCACTAACCGATTCACCACTTTGGAGGAGAGCGTATTCCTCGGGGTACGCGCTTCGTTGTGTACTGCGAATGACCACAAGTTCTGCTTCTCTGAGTTCCTGTACTGTGAGCGAGCCGGATTTCCTAGCCCCCTGTGCCCTTTTGCAGTTTTTTACGAATCTTCGTGCGTAGGCTACTACTCGTATTAGCCGCGAAAATCTGGAATATTTTAGCAAAATGTCATCACTGACCCTTGTAAAAAATAGTTGGTATTTACATCGTAGTTCTTCGCTTGTCCTTTCTATAGTGTTGGTTTCGGGCCAAAGAGATTCATCTTCTTTCAAAAATTCTGGACCGCCAATCCACGATGACTTCCGCGCATTGCTTCGAAGTCTCGTGCCAAAGTCAGCAGGATTGACTGCACCTGGTATCCATCTCCAGTCGTCCGGGTTCGTCCCGTCTAATATTTCGTTTACTCGATGACCAACGAAAGGTTTGTATCTTCTATGGTCTGACGTTATCCAAGCGTGAACAGTCTTGGAGTCCGTCCACATGACTACGCGTGATGGTTCGACGTCGTGGTAATTCAGCACCATTGTCTTCAGACGCGAGGCTAGAACCGCTGCCTGTAACTCCAATCGCGGAATCGTAATAAGTTTGAGGGGAGCGCACTTGGTTTTCCCGGACACAAAGGCGACGTCAACTCCATTGTCGCTTTTGATACGCCAGTACGCTACAGCGGCGAACGCCTCTTCGCTTGCGTCAGCAAAGACGTGGAGTTCTACAACTCCCGTAGTTAAAGATGCGCTGTAGCACCGCGGTACTCTAATACCTTCGATGTAACTCAATGTACCTAGCCACGACCTCCAAACGTTTTGGGACTCCTCTGCGATTTCTTCATCCCATCCTGTTCCAGCTCTCCATACCATTTGCAGCAACAGCTTGGCTTTCAGAACATGTTCTGCCGCAACGCCGATAGGATCGAATACTGACATCAATACACGAAGCAGTTCACGCTTGGTCGGAACGCGCCGTCCCTGCAACAACCCCATATCGACGCGGCCGAACGCTAAGACAAACCTGAATTCGTCGCTTTTGGTATCCCACTGCATCCCGAGGACCTTCTGGCTTCCTCCATCTGGATTATCAAAATCCTTTAACGTTCCACTGCAATTTCCATTATTGAGTGCGTCACATACCGCTTGAGAGTTGGACACGAATCGCTCTAATTTGAATCCACCTTTGCTATGGATTTGCTTTACCTGTTTGGCAGTACTCACGGCTTCATCTACATCGTCGAAACAATGAACGAAATCATCCACGTAATGATAGTTCAGGATGGCATCGACCGCCTCCGGGAACTCTTTGACGAACTCCATCGCATTCTTGTTTTTAACGTATTGCGCTGCACAGGGAGAGCACGTAGCTCCAAACGTCATCACCCTCATTGCGTATTCCTGAACTTTATCCGCGGGATTTTCCCGCCACAAGAACCTTTGCGCTGGTTGATCTTCTGCTCGCACGGCGACTTGAAGAAACATTTCTTCGATGTCGGCGCTGACGGCTATTGGCTTCTGACGGAACTTCAAGCAACGGTTTTCCCAAATCTGGACCACTTAGCAAGTAGGAATTCAAAGACCTCCCAGAAACTTGTGCAGCTGCATCGAAAACGAGACGCACTTTCCCAGGTTTATTTGGGTTTAAAACCCCGAAGTGTGACAAATACCATTTGCGCGGATGTTCTACAAGTGTTTCACCTGCTGTGAGTTTTCTGGAGTAGCCTTTCGCTTCATAGCTTCTCATTATATTGATGTATGCACCCTTTAACTCTTTGTTGCTTGCAAATTTACGCTCTAGCCCAAAAAGCCTTCTTTCAGCCATTCTTCGGCTATCTTCTAATATGTTTTCGTCGTTTTTCCACAATAGTCCTGTTTCGAAGCGATCTCCTAATCGAACTGTTGTCTTCTCTAACACTGCACGCGCTTTCGCCTCTTCTGCTGGTTCAATGTGTTCGACTGCAACCGAGACACCTAAGTCATCGCTCACCACAAATTTCCTGACCAGCTCTTCAACCGTCTGATCTTCCATGCCATTACATTCCCGCACCAGAAATACTTGTTTATTTATGTCGCTTCTGCTCCCCGAAGAGCCGTAGATCACCCAGCCTAATTTCGTTAATACTGCAGCTGGACCCCGACGACCGTCGTCGGCAATACGCTTCGCGATACCCAAGTGCACGTTGTCCAACCCAATTAACAAGTCTGGAGTAGCATCCGAGTAACCCATCAACGGCAGTTTTCTCAAATGTCGTTGGCTCACATGAAGCTGTGATATACTAAGCGTCTGAGATGGCAACTGCAGATTCTTAACCGTTTTGACGTTGCGTAGAGGAAACCTTTTTTGTTGCTTGCCGACACCTGATATCTCCATGTTTACCGCCATCGATGACTCGGTTGCCATGTTGCTGCCAAACCACTGCAACGTCAGTTCTTCTTTTGGACCCGCGATACCAAGCTGAGCTGCAAATTTCTCGTTCATCAGACTTAGGGATGACCCTTCGTCCAAAAGAGCGTAGCAATTGACACTCTTACCGTTCGCAAACAGTTTAACAGGAAGAATTTTAAACAGTAATCTTTCTTTACCAGGGGATAGTTCGATGTTGGTGAGTATACGCGGCCTCTGATGGCTATCCTGATTGTTTTCCGCATGCCGGTGTCGAGGTTCATGCAACAGTTCATGCCATTTCTTATCGCATCCAGAAACCGAACATTCGTGTGTACGTGCACACGAAATGCTTCGATGGCCAAACCTTAAACAATTAAAACAAAGTCGCTTTTCTCGTATAAATTGCCATCGTTGTCTATGACGAAGACTTATGAACCGACTACAACGTTCCAGATCATGACCACCCGAACACATTATACACTGATCTATGTGCATACCCTGCGCTTCTACTGCATGAAGGAATCGCGGACGCCTTTCCGCTCGCTGATCTGTTTGTCGTCGTGACTCACCTACGTTGGTGCAAATCATACTCACAACGCGCGCTTCTTCTTGTAGCCAATCGCTGAGATGCTGTATAGTTGGTCGAGGCTGTATAGTCAAGGAGTGTCGTGCCCACGTTAACCTACGCTGCACCGGCAGCTTGGACACGAGTTCTTCCATTAAACTGGGATTGCTTAAATGATGATCGCAATCTGCGGCGCTTAAAAATGAAGCCAAGTTTTGTACCTTTGTGGCAAATGGAATGATTAAGTCTAATCTAAACTCAGGTATATTCGCCACGTCACGTATGTGCGAAATCTGACTTTTAACTAAAAGCTCCGGCCTACCGAATCGCTCTTTTAAGGTTTCTAAAACGCGGTTGACATTGCCGCTGTGTATGAGCAAACATTGTACCGTTTCCCTGGCATGACCTTTCAATGCCTTCTGCAGCCGTATCATATTTTGCCGTTCAGTGTAACGATACTCTTGTGTCGTTGGAGTAAACGCTTCCCGAAACATCGGCCAATCTTCAGGCCGCCCGCTAAACTCTGGCAGGTCGTACAGCTTGATCACAGGCTGTGCAGGCGTTTGTGTTAAAGTGCGGCTCAGCTCACTGACCGCTTCTGCTAACATATTGTCTACCCTATCTTCCCCTTCAGAGTTCGTTTCAGTAGATGCTCTCGCATCACGTTGCTGTTGATTTAAAGCTATTTTCAAGTTTTTTATTTCTTGCATTAAAGCTGCTAACTGTGCTGGTACACTAGCGGTATCTTCTTGCTGAGCAGTAATCGGATGCTCTCTCACGGTATTATCAAGATCTTCGTTCTCACTGTCCGCCATTTTAGACGTCGATCGCGTTATTGGCATTTGTTAACAACTAAACCCACGTTTTTGACGCTCCCAATAGACCTTATAACTCTAATCCACAAAATATCACTTACCAGCACTTACGTCGAGACAGAACTCCTATCCTCTACCTTTAGAGATTACACTAAAGTGCCTGCAGTTCGCTGGTGTCTTGTACGTGCACCCCGGATTTGATGTCTCGCAATGATGAGCAGTTCACTGCTGTTTCACTGCTTCACTCCGGCTGTGGCAACTTGGAAATGCTCAAATGATGCTTAGCAGTTCACTGCTGTTTCACTGCTTCCTCTCGTTGTGGCAAATTCGACCAAAAATGTCCTACTGTTGCCGCAGTGAAGAATCGACCGCCGCTCATAAAAGTGAAAATAAAAGATGTTCCAAAGGCGGGCACGAGGGCCAAAATAAAACAGCACCGCTTATCGATGATTATAATGATGGTGGTTTTATTTTCCTGTAAGTTAATGTTATATATATGTACAATACAGAAGGTTTTAGCAATATCTTACACTTTGTGTGTCCTCGCGCCTTTTCCTTTAGAATGAAAGATTTTGGCGCTATGGATTTGACATATCTGAATACAATTGGCAGCGTTGCCGGACTAAGCTTAACTTGTAATTTAAAGCACCACGCAGGGTTGCATTAAAGAAATAAATCTTAAAATCTACAAGGTGCGTTCCTTTACAACAGTCACAAATATCCGAGGAAACAAGCAATAAAACAATGTCAACTTTTGATTTAGTAACAGCTGCGAAGGTAATCCCAACCTTCAAAGGGGAATACAAGGAACTCAACAATTTCCTAGGGCTAGTTAAGTTCTACCATGACACTCTCACACAAGATATACAGAAGACTACACTAATCAAATTCATTTTAGCAACAAAATTGTCAGAAAACGTAAAAAATAAAATTGTAACGGAAGCTACACCGGACAGCTTTGAGACACTAGAATCAGCACTAAAATACGCATTCCGATCGAACAAAACAGCTTCGAGGGTTCATGCAGAAATTGCTAGAAGTTCGCAAGGTTTTCAATCGGTCTTCACTTTTGCTTCCCGCATACAAGACCTAATAGCTTCTCTAAATGAGTTACAGATAGCTGAAGAAGGGAACGAAAGCAGGGAAATAATTGTTAGATTGAACGACCAAATTGGTTTAACCGCATTCAAAAATGGCTTAGCTGAACCATATAAATCAATAATAACAGCTGCGAGACCAAAAAAACTGGTAGAAGCCATTCACATTGCAAGTGAAGTAACTCCGCGCTTCAATAACACTAGCGATAGACAGAATTTCACTAATAACAGAAATTACAGTAATTTTAACAGACAAAACAATAATAACAATAATCATAACTACGTTAGAGACAGACAAAACAACCAACCAAGAACCAACAATTACAGGAACAATCAAAATAGACAACATGTTCAGGGAAACGCATACATCCCGAGCCGACAGGACTCGGGACAACAAAACCAAAGACGATAGGATTCTTAGGAGAAGGTAACTCTACAAATTTCATAAAAGCAAAACTAGAAACGAAAATAGTAACTCTGCTGGTAGATTCTGGAGCTGATATCTCAATAATAAAAGAAAAAGCAGTACCAGTAAATTCCAAAAAAGTAAACACAAATTGCAAAATAAATGGCATTGTGAATCGTACCATAACTGCATACAAATCTGTGGAAATTGACATTAATTGCCAAGACAGTAAAATAAAGAACAAATTCTATATTTTAAAATAAATAAATAACCTAGAAGCAGATGGAGTTTTAGGTAGAGACTTCCTAATAAAATATAAGTGTAAAATTGATTACGAGACGAATGTTATAACATTAGAATTAAAGGAAGGACAAATCACATTACCTATGTACATGCGCCTAGATGATTTAAAAACAACTAAAAACCAACATAAGAGAATAAATTATTACAATTATGGAGAAAATAATAATTATAACAATAATAACAAAAAATTCATGAAAGTAAAAGATGAATTAGCATTAGACAACGTGGCAAGCGATAGCACAAATGCAATATTAGAAATCTGCAAGAAATATCAGCATATATTTCATATTGAAGAAGAAGCTTTAACCGTCAACAATTTCTATGAACAACACATTGAGCTGACGGATAGAACACCTGTATACATTAAAAACTACAGATTACCACACACACAGCTGCTGGTGATAGAAAAAGAAGTTGATAAATTACTAAAAGATGATGTCATTGAACATTCCGTCAGTCCTTATAACTCACCTCTGCTACTCGTCTCGAAGAAGGGTAATACAGGAGAAAAGAAGTGGCGATTAGTGGTAGATTTCCGAACATTGAATAAAAAAATCGTAGAGCAATTTATTTTGAAATATGGGTGTATGCGAAAAATAAAAACTGACAAGGGCACAGAATTTACCAATGAGCTGCTGAAAAACATATGTAAACAATTACAAATCAACAAAGTAAATTCAACTCCATACCACCATGAGACATTAGGTTCAATTGAACGCAAGCATAGGGTATTAAATGAATATTTAATGACACTTAAGAATACAGATGACTGGGACGAGCTCATACCATACTACATGTACTACTACAACTCGACACCCCACACATCAACAAAGTATTCACCCTTTGAGCTCGTGTTTGGCAAGCTATGTGGACTGCCAAATGACATAATAAGCGCTAAAGAAAAAGTATATGACATAGACAACTACATGAATGAACTGAAGATAAAACTAAAACATACACACGACAATGCTGCTATAAACCTGAATGAAAGCAAATTAAGAGCTAGACAGAAACAATCAAAAGTGAATAAAGCAAATTTCACAGTAAATGATTATGTTTATTTAAAAATAGGAAACAAGAAGAAGTTGGATCTACCATTTGAAGGACCATATAAAATAATTAGACAAGATGGTCTAAACAGCACCATTCTTAAAAACAAAAAAGAAATAATTGTACACAATAATAACCTAGTTAAAGATAGGAGTAACCAAATAAAACCATAATGATAGAAATAAACACTTGCAGTAAATAGTAAAAATAAATTAACTTAGAATTAAGCGTTACACAAAAATTATAAGAAATATCTATATGAAGATACAAAAACATAACACAATTCAATATAAATCAATTTACATTTTAATAAACTACAATTAATTTATATTCCTCTTAAGGGGAAGGGTGTAGTGTGCCCAACCACTTCAGCACATGCGCTGCATATTGCTGAGTCGGCGCGTTTGCAATGGTCATCGTGTGTGGCATAATCACAAGCAGTGATGACACATGCAAAGCACATGTGACCGCACACACGACGGTTCATCGTACGGCACCACATGAGGTACACTCGATACTTGCTATTAGAAACGCAAGATCAGGTTAACGAGCAGATGTGGGTCAGTGCACATGACACTTATGATATAGTAGATATAGCAAGTAAGCAATTAGATGTAAGAAATATACAAATAGGGGAAATGGATAGCAATCAATGATTTGATTGGTTGCCCATAGAAAGAAGCATTTAGATTGTAAGCATATAAAAGACGGCGTTGAGCCATAATAAAGCATTCTTATCCTAAGATTCAATACGCGAGTTTTATTGATGAGAATCATCGTGCATTTTAATGCTCGGACAAATGCGGCTGGAGAGCTAAGATAATACTCAAACCTGCTTTAACATTGAAAGGTCCCCGCACCCACTAACACTACAATAGAAATTAATAGAATACGAGAATAGGGTAGGTACTGGAAAAGTAAATTTTGTTACGTATTTATAACACCCGAAATTGAATTTGGTATTTTAGAGTAATGAGTACACAGTTTTTAGAAACAGTGACAACACCTCACATTTTGACAATAGAATGTATCAAACTTGACACAAAAAACGTAAATAAACATACACAATACAATGGAAGCTAAATTTTATTTCAGCAAATGTATAAATGTGAATAAACATTTGGTTTTCCCATTTAAATAATTAGTTTCTCGCAAACAACATATCTTCCTGAAATTTCGTCATCTTAAAGAATTTCAAAAAATTCAAATTGAAGAACCATCTTCGCTTTCGGTTTTCTATTAAATTAACAAAACAAAACTAAATTTATTGCCTTCCCTTTCACAGATTACAAAATTTACCTGGTTACAACGAGCGTAGAATACGAAATGGTTATAAAAATTTACTGAATGGCAAGGCCGATCTAATAGGTAACCACAGTAGAGAAATTGTAACCCTGCCAAGTTTTTTAAATATTCCTTTTTTGCCAATAAGAACTATCAAATCTTTATATTTAAAACAAAACTTGACAAATCACAAATTCAATTTACCCAAAATAAATAAATAAAAAATGTACATTTTCATTTTAGAACCACATTTTTGAGACTTGGGATGGAGTTGGGCATCAAGTGTCGCGAAATAGTCCATTTAGTTCCGGGAACTTGATGCCAAAAGCTCTCCGCCCTTTACGAGTCGTCCTTTGCAGATAACGCACTTTCCAAACTCTGTTCTAATTGGGCACAAAATACATAATACAAATATACAAGACATTCGTTCATTTCCGGAGCAAACTGCACTTTTCACTAAAAATCACAAATCAGATGTAAACAAATAAACAAATATTTTGGTTTTTATCAAATGAAAACCAAATTTGACAAATAAGATATATAAAAAAAATCATATTTTAAACTTTACCGAGATTTCCTCTTAAATCTGCCTTGACTGAATGATAAATTTTAATACCCCAGTAAATTTTATTACCTTTGCTAGAATAGACCTATAAAGTTAACTAAAATTGTATCTTATACTATAAAAATTATGCAATAAATGACCAGTTAAATAGACGTATTTCAAAGTTGATTATTTGTAAACTCAACAAAATTTTAAAATTTTACTTCACACAATAAATTAACTTTTTTAATAGCCTGGGGTTATCTTTTTCCTGATTAATATTATAATAATTTGTCGCTTACACTATATAGCTCAGTGTTTGGCCGAGCTTCTCCTACCAAATGTGGAGTGCGTCTTTATGTTTTACTACAAATGGAGTGACCTACAGTTTTATGCCGACTCCAAACGGCAGACCTATTTTATGAAAAGCTTTTTCATTGCAAAAATACTATTGGCGGTTTTCCATAGCCTGCCTAAAACACGTTTTCTATGTTTAAGATTGTAAATGCCCTAGCTTAGATTCGAACCTCGAACTTAACGGGGTATAGAGTTACCCGACATCTCCACAGATCATTGCTGATGTTCTAAAATCTGTCATTTTGGCAGGAAAAAATTAAAAATGTTTTGTAAATTTTTATGTGTGGGCACTTTGATGTCTTGACATAAACATTTGTAAGATGGCGTCAAACAAGTAAGTTCATTTCATTTCATTTCATTTATTGCCAAAAGTTAGTAGAATAAGATCTATGATCTTTTATAGTACAACAAATCATAGGTAAAATTAGAAAACCAAATAATAATAAATAAATAAAAAAATTAAGGTATAATAGTTATTAAAGCTAAGTTTTTAAAGGATACTACAGAAAATTATAAATAAAGCAGTGGATTTCATATTGAACAGAAAGTAGGAATTAGATAGCGAAACTCATAATAATACAATACATATATTTATTTTATATTAACGAATGTACATATATAAGACATTCTTGAAGTTGCTTTTATTCAGACTACTGCGAATGTGCATTGGAATAGAGTTCCACGTACTTATGGCATTGACAAAGAATAGCCGTGCGGATAATAGATAATTATAACTCGGTACTATCAAGTCATTAATTCGAGCTGACTTAGGAAAAATTAGCTTGTCGTAAAGATAGCTTGGTTCCTTTTACATAATAAGTCGATAGAGAAAAATACAGTTTCTGGCTTTCAAATAATCGGTAATTTTACAGCCTAACGGGCGGTCTTCACCTGCTTTCAATGCTAGGTTGCTTTCTGCTTCTTGTCGTCGCAAGCGAGAGAGAGATTTGTTCGCTGGACATTTTGAAAGCATACTTTTTCATTTGCAACATGTCGTAGAGCAAGAAGGTTCGTGTCCTGCGTGCTATTGAAACTCCAAACCCACTCATATTGTCGGTATAAATTAATTAATTTACAAAGATCAGTAACGCGACACTCGATTTTATCAATATATATTATTAAAAGGCTTTTTTGTGCTCGAAGAGCCTATGATAAACGATGTTGCCACAATGAAAGATGCTACGAAATGAGAAAATGGCTGTCAAACTACAAAAATGACAGCTGAAAGCAAGCGACCGCTCGCTTACCGATCGGTTTGCTAGACGAAGCATACTTTCAACTTTTTGCGGTCTTCACGTGCGACATGTCGCTTGCTTTCAGAAGTAAGCGAGCGTTGAAAGTTTTCTACGAACAGGGACCGGCGTAAAAGTTCATTTAATAAAGCGCAAATATGCTGAAAATAAATCAAGAAATATGTTTTCTTTCCTCGCAAATACGTAAACATTAATAAATGTAATAGAAAACAACCAAGTTTTTTCTTCTGAATGCAAATATCTTCAATGTTGACCCCACAAAATGTATGGCCAAATGAAAAATTAGCTGTCAAAGTAACAGTTTATTTCATATAACACAGTACAGAAAATCAAATTTTTTTGGTAAACATGAGAAATGTTAAAATCGATTTTCTCAAAATTCTGACGTGCTACAGCAAAACACCGAGACATGTATTTCTTTATTTTAAGCCTATTTTCATATTCTGTTAACATTTCTCATGTGTATCAACCACCGTCCTACTGTGTAATAGATGCCAAGACATAAGGTCCATTCCTTATCTACAGTTTTTTACGGTTTTTACAGTTTTTTACAGGATTTAGTCCAAAAAGCATTCCCGCACTCAAAAAAACTGTAACTGAGAGCGCAATTGAGAGAGTAACTGCGACTCTCTTCTTGTCCGAAGTTACAGGATTTAGTCAGAAGTTTTTTTGCCTGTAAATATCTAAAAAGTGTCAAAATCAGCTGTTAGCAGTATTGTTGTGAAATCACAAAATAAAGAATATTACAAAATTTGTGTAAAAAATTAAACATTTCAGTAAAAATGAAAGTGCTAAAGTAATAAATAAAATTGGTAGTTCTTGTGATAGTTTTGCTTGCGTTTAAGTGTTTTTATAACCATTTTTTGTATAAATATTCTTCTTCTTAGCTTCTTAGGCTAAAAAAGTGGTTTTTTGCATTCCCGTACTTTTTCCTGTAATTCTCTATTAGAGAACGTTTTTACCTTACTCTCTTGCATTTTGACACTTCTTAGGAACTCACAGGGAAAGTAAAGGAATGGACCTATAAACGCTGACATAAATGGCTGACATGAAGAAATACGCGATCTCAATTGACAATATATTTTAAGACATCTATTTTATGACATCAGTTATTTTCTGTGGAGATGTCGGGTAACGAATGTCGCTACCAAAAATTTCTGCTTTCGGAAGAAATATATCGAGTATGTATTTGTATCGTCTCATACCTGGTGTTGTTTTGGTAGGTAAAATTCAAATTTAATATATATTTTTTATTGTGGTTTGTCGGTTTAAATAATATATAAAGAGTGGTGAATACTGTTTTGAGAGTATATAATAGTTTGTTCTTTTTAAATTCTGACACGGAGAAAGTAAATTTTGGAGTTGTGAAGATTGCGTTGAAGTCAAGGTGCTTATAAATATATTCACATATGTATTTTATTCAGCATAAATTTAGAAGACGTTAATACTTCAAACAAACAACAAATACCATTCCTTATAAAACTTATTTACTAATTTTAAGCGCTTAAACAAATCGTTCATATACCATCAAATTTATTATGAGGAGAATCAAAAGAAAGTGTTGAGCCGCCCGCACCTATTCTCTAATGAACATTATTCTGCTATTAAATAAGTTTCTTTGATGTGCCGACATTTTCCCAAGTTTGATGGTGTGTTGGAGGTCCGTTTATAACATATAAAATATTGTTATTAATATTTCCGTGTCATTTAGCGGCTGGCTGAAGCTATTGTTTTCCCTCTGTAAGTTTATCATTTGCTGTGTTCCAGATACAGAAAACGTTTTAGATGACGAAAATCTTAAAAGTGAGAGAAAACTTCGGTGAGTAACTTGCGCCCTCATTCGCCCAAAACGGGATATTTAAATTCAGAATGTGAAACCATCATGTTTCGGCTTAAGTAAAGAATACGGACCGTTCAGCTAGAAAAATATTAAAAAGTGGGCGTGAAACGCCTCCTCTCACTGACTTCGATGGTGTAATTTTTTTTTGGTGCTAACTAATAGGGTCGGAGTTATGGAGGGTAAAGGGGAAAATTTCAATATTTTGAAAAGCTAATATTTCAAAAACTATTTATCCGATCTTAGTTATAAGGGTGGTTCGAGGGGGAACCCCTGAGTCAAAATCGGAAGGTCCCACCGGCCGGAGGCTCATAGTTTTTAAGTAATTTGTTGTTATGCTTGGTTTTCACTAGGTCAAATTCACAGCCATCAAAAACTGTCCTCAAGTGACAGCTAGTCATTTGGTGTCAAATGTGTTTTCATTACATGTTATAAATTGACGCAAAGTTGGTAAGGCAGTGACTGTCAAACACTGCCATCAAATTTTTAGGTCAATTGACTGCCATGCAGTTTTCATTACTAATGCCATATGTGAAATGATATTTTTTGACAGCCGGCCAGCTGATAGGAAACAAGTTTTTGCAAAAAGTAAAAAGAAATTAAACGTGGAACAATGCGCAAAAATAATCGAATGGCAATAGCTACTGCGGCGCTTTGCGTAGTAACAACACTAAGAGCATGAAAAAAGAAGAGGGGCCAACTGAGGAAACGAAAACAATGGTGGATTAGGCCAGCTCTGAGGGATAGAGCCACTTGTGGATTTTATGCTACACTGCGTTCCAAGCTAGTTTTTCAGGACCCTCGGTGGTTAAAAAACTTTTTAAGAATGAATTTGGAGGATTTCGAATGTCTTGTCGAGCGTCTCACCACATATATATCGAAAAAATCAACTCGTTTTAGGAAAGCAATCTCCGTCGGTGAAAGATTGGCGGCAACTTTACGCTACTTGGCTACAGGCGATAGTTTTTCAAGCCTAATGACTGTTTTCCTAATAGGGAAAACGACGATTTGCCATATAATACATGAAACATGTGGTGCTATTTTCGAGGCTCTGAGAGAAGAATTTCTAAAGGTAAGTTTTTGTGTCATCCAAGTAAAAGTGACAGGGCTGATATTTATATAAGAACATTTGATATTTTGGATTAAGGTTCCGAGTACTCCTGAACAGTGGAAAATAGTTGCTGACAGTTTCGAGCAACGATGGAATTTCCCTAATTGCTGTGGGGCGTTAGATGGAAAACACATAGCAATTCAATGAATTATAAAGATTATAACATTACCTTTGCTGGAAAAATATTGCTGTTTCGGACTTGCTAGCAGTTTTGTTTTAAACGGAATCAGCTGTTCGCTTGGCAAACGAAAATAATTTGCCAACATGTTGGCAAATTCATTTTGGATGTCAAATGTTGCCATATCGGCGGGCAAATTAAAATCTGACCGTTTTCACTTGGCTGTCATTTTATATGACAGTACGAGGTCAAAACTGACTGCAAACACAAATGGCACCTTATGACAACCCGTTTTCATTCATATGACAACATTTGACGTCAAATTTGACCTAATGAAAACCAAGCATTAAAGTGGCGAAAAATGTCAATTTTAACCTCACTTTCTTTTTTGTGCAGCAATGAAATGAAAGTATGAAATGAAAAACTATGCTGCCACACGTGACGAATATATGTATGTCAAAAAAAGGAAAATAATAAAGTCTATGCGCATATTACGAGATTTTTATTTACAAACTTTAAAAATATTTCGAAATATTGATGCATTTAAGAACAGCGCCGCAGGTGAAAATATGTAATAAAAAATCGAGTGATTTTTAATTACAAATTTTCCATATATTACGAAGTATTGGTTTATTTGAAAAAAAAAAGCCACAGGCCTTAATTGTGGTATATTAATTTTTGAAAATTATGGCAGCACACTTTTCTGCCAAGAAAAAGCTTCTCATTAAATACATCTGCCGTTCGGAGTCGGAACAAACCTGTAGGTCCCTTCATTCGTGGTATAATATAAAGACGCACACCACAATTCGTAGGAGAAGCTCGGCCAAACACAGCTACATATATAGTGTACGGGCCAAAATTATATTATTATATACATATATATATAATAAATATAGTTTTTCTTGCATATATTATATTACATATGTACATAAATACAAATGTACACATGTATATTCATACATACATGCATATTTGCTTATTTTTATGTTTATACACGTTTATTTTCGTAAAATTTATTTCTCTCCGACACCAGTGACTGTTCGTACAAAAATTCCGCAATTGACAGCTCCGCCGGATTCTGGCATACCGATATTACGAATTACGAAAACAGTCCATGAATTTCGAATTTACGATTACGATTACGGATTTGAGCATACCGATTTTACGATTCGTAGCGTAATCGAACGTACGACGGATGCCAGCATAGGGGTGTAAAACAGTGATAAACTTAGGTAAAGAGGGCCTACCCCAACATCCCCACCAAGTTTCGTTACCAAATTCCTTCTACTTTCGCTAAAATCGCGAATGGTTCCGTAAAGGAAATCTCAGCCAATTTTACACCCGAAAACCAGGATTTTGCATAGAACATTTTCGCATTTCGTTTTTCCTCGTTACTCATTTCAAACTTTGTCATTAGAGGGCATAGCCGTAACTGCAATGTATTCAAAACTTTAAAAATGTTGATTGGAGCATTAGTATATCATAGATGATTTGTTTAATCGAATATTTTTTTGAGTTGACACGGAATCAGCGATAGCAAATTTTTCGTATTCGTAGCGGAGGGTAACGTTCGCAACTTTTCTACGACGTACTCAGCGATAGGGTAGAATGATAAAAAACTTAACAAAAATGAAATTTTGTTTTTTATGATCTATGTGAACTTAAAAATTTAAATATCATACACAGGAAATTAAGTGAATATTGTACATATATATATAGCGTATCCTTGATGCTGCGTTACTAAATAAGATTAGAGTGAATAGTGCCTGTGGTATTTATTAAAAATTAACTTCTTAAATCGTATTTTAATGTATTCTCAATGTTTTAATGTTGAGCTCTGAGTTTATAGTCCGATCACCACAGTAGTAGCAGAAGAAGAGGAATAGTGTAGGAGTATCGGTTTTCTACGGTGACGTGGTGGGTAAAGTTGTGAATGTTGATTTTGCCAATGTTCTGTGTTGGTAAGCGTTTGTTGGATTTTCGGAGTTTGTGATGGCATAGTCCCCACACATATATGTATGTACATATGTACATATACGCTTATGCATTTACATGTTACCAACATTTTTGCTGTTGTTACTCTCCTTCGGTTATTTGGCAGATTTAAAGCCGGTTTCTTAAAGACTGATTAGTGCTTAAACGGAAGTTAATCGGAATTTTGGTGAAGAAGTCTTTTCAGTGTCCGGTTAGAACAAATTTGCCGGTTAACATCCGATTAAGTTAACCAGGTGATGGCCCACCGATTAGCTGCTAACCGAATAAAAAATGACATCTATCTGACAATTGTGAAAATAGCGCAAATTAATTTATTGTAATTTGCAAGAAAATTTGTATAAATACTAGTTATGGAATATATGGGGCTTTCTGTTATCTCCAATTTGGGTTCGAGGCGTTCATTAAGAAAACCAAGGAAATATATAGAAAGAGAAAATTTCTTTGAAAAATACGACGATTAAGGGTTTCACTAAACACTACTATGGCAATTATTGTTGCCTGTGGTGCTTTACATAACATCGCTCGGCCAAATAGAGATGCAGACCCGTCCGTCGAAGAGGACTTTAATGCTGAAGAGTCCACTGAAATCGAAATGGAGGAAAATGAATACACGACCGAAACGTCGGCAGTCTCTTTCATGAGGTCGAGTTTAATGAGAGACTTTTTTGCAAGGTTAATTTGTAAGTTAACTCGTTTAGGCACATATAACAATCATTCATTCTTTTGTTTTAGGTTATAAAGGAATAAGCCTTACACATGAATTGTTGTTGTTGTTGTAGCGGCTAGCTACACCCCACTGGGTTGGCGGACTCCCTCAATCATTATCGTCAAGCTCAACTAACGAAAGGTCCAGGAAACGAGCCGTTTCAACAGGGTCGGACCATAGGGAGAGGGGTGTTAGTTGAGTAGGTTTGGCCGGGCATGTGAATAGGTGATTGGTGTCGTGCGGAGACTCTTCACATGCCGGGCACGTGTTGGGGGTGTCGGGATTGATCCTGGATAGGTAGGAGTTTAACCTGCTACAATATCCAGATCTGAGTTGAGCCAGAGTGACGCGGGTCTCACGAGGCAGCTGGAGCTCCTCAGCTGCTATGGGTGGTGGTTGGACTCCCAGGACTGCACTCACAGGGCGGGTGTCGATGTATTTGGACACCGACTCCCTGTGGATGCTGTCCAGAGCCTGTCGGTACGTCCTTGGGTCCAGCGGTAGGTGTACGTATGCCTGGACCTCGTCCGTCAGTTGTGAGAGATGTCCCCTTATGTGCCTGGGTGCCGGCTCCAGCGCGAGCAGGTCTTGTATTAGGGTGCCCCGGACGGTGGCACCCCAGTAGAAACTGTTTTGTGAGCATAATGTTGTGCTCCTGCACTGGAAGCACGTTAGCCTCATGGTAGAGGTGATCCACAGGCGTCATCAAGAGACATCCCGTCACTGTCCTGAGTGCGGCGTTCTGACAGGTCTCCAGTCTTGACCACTGAGTCCTGCTAGTTCCAGGCGACCAATAATTTAGAACCGGCCGGCCAATCGTCTTGTATGTTGCCAACAACGTTTCTTTGTCTTTGCCCCAAGTGCTGCCGGCGAGCGACTTGAGGACTTTGTTGCGGCTCTGTACCTTGTTGACGATTGCGGTTTATGCGCTGAGAAGGAGACCAGGCTGTCGAGGGTGACTCCCAGGATCTTCGGGTGGTTAACCGTCGGAATGGGGGTCCCCTCGATGTGGATGTCGAGGGTGAGCCCGACCTCCTTCGTCCAAGATGTAAAAAGGGTCGCCGTGGACTTAGCAGGAGACAGCGTCAAATTCCGTCCCGTAAAGTAATGAGCAAGGTCTGGGAGGTAGCTGTTCACTTTGGAGCACAAGCCATCAATTCCATTGCCGGTAGCCATTATCGTGCAGTCGTCGGCATACGAGACCAGTGTGACTCCCTCTGGCGGGGAAGGGAGTCGCGAGATGTAGAAGTTGAATAATAGGGGGGATAGGACGCCACCCTGTGGTACCCCCTGCTTAATTCTTCTCGGATTTGACACTGAGTCACGGTAGCACACCGACGCTTGACGACCACACAGGTAGTTCGCGGTCTATCGCTTCAACGCCGCTGGGAGAGGTGAGGCCTCCACGTCCTTCAGCAAGATGGAGTGGCTGACTGTGTCGAAGGCCTTCGACGAGTCCAAAGCCACGAGGACGGTTCTCTCACAGGGGCGGTTGCCGTTGTGACCACGATTAATCTGAGTGTTTATAGCGTTAAGTGCCGTTGTAGTGCTATGCACTTTCCGGAAGCCGTGTTGATGCTTCGCCGGGCTGAGGTGGTGATTGAAATGCGGGAGCAGCAGGGCCTCAAGTGTCTTAACCACTGGAGAAAGCAGGGAGATCGGCCGATAGGACTCGCCTTGGCCGGCCGGTTTCCCTGGTTTCAGCAGTGGTATCACCCTACTGGTCTTCCAGATATCTGGAATGACCAGGGTGCTTAACGACAGGTTGAGGACCTTGGTGAGATATGCTACTTCCGCGGTGCCCAATTTTTTCAGCAACAACATACTTAACCCGTCTGGGCCAATGGATTTGGAGGCTTTCGCCTTCCCGATGGCTTCCTTCACCTCAGTGGTAGAGAGGACAATTGGTGCGCTTGGTGTTGACTTGCGTAGCCTTCTGGTGACTGACCGTTTGGTTCATTCGGCCGAAGGATGCAGTGTAAATTGTCGACTAAAATAGTTCGCGCATCGCTTCGGGTCCGACGAGGCGTGGTCTCCAAAGGAGATTTCTGTTCGGTCATCACGCCTCGTCGGGTTGGACAGGGACCTCACGGTCGACCATAATTTGTTCACTCCGGCACCGAGGTTGCAGGACTTCAGGTGCTCCCTCCACTTGTTCCGCTTATGAACGTTGACCAGGCGTTGGATCTCCCCGTTTAGTTGCCTAATACGGGGATTACCGGGGTCCGCCTGCCGGAGGTGGTCGCGTTCGTCCGCTAGAGACACCGCCTCACCCGGGAAGTCAGGACGGATCACAGGGATCCTCCCTGCCGGAATGAACCGGCTGCAGCGGACTTCACCACCCTGCGGAACAAGCGCTCGCCTACGCGAACGTCGGTTGGAGTTGAAAGAGCACTGAAGGCGTCTTCAGTGAAGTCCTCGAACCGCTCCCAGTCAGCTTTTTTGAAGTTGACATAGGTGTGGCGATCCGAGGCAACATAGTTGGCAGGTCTGTCAATCGAGATGATTATGGGTAGGTGGTCTGATGCAAGCGAAAGCATAGGTCGCCACGTTATGCTATTTATCAGACCTGCGCTAGCTATTGTTAGATCTGGCGAGCTGCTGCAACTACCCACAATCCTGGTGGGGGCTTCGTCGTTCATGGTGCAGAATGTCGAATCGTCTATCTGCTCTGCCAAAATATTTCCCCTACTATCATTTGATAGGCTTGAGAACCAAAGATCGTGATGCGCATTAAAGTCTCCAACTACCAAACGGTTTTCACCACTGAGGAGAGCACCTATGTCAGGGTGATATCCAGCGGGGCAGCAGGAGACAGGGGGTATATATATGTTAAATATTTCGAGCTCGACATCGCCTGACCGGACAGCAATCCCTTGACATTCTAAGGTGCTGTCCCTTGGGTCGATGTCTACATCAATGAGACGATACTGCACGGTGTTGTGTAGAATGAAGGCTAGACCTCCACCATTATCTCGCTCGCGATCTCTACGAAGCACGTTGTAACCGTCGCAGTTCGTTAAAGTTGAGCTGCGACGTAGCTTCGTTTCTTGGACCGCAGCTATTAACAGCCCGTGCCGAGCCATGAAGGCAACCACCTCCGAGATCTTGCTCGAGAGTCCGTTGCAGTTGAACTGTAGGAGTCTCGTCTGTCTCGGTAAGGTTGTCGCGTTGAAGGGGGTGAGGGACTGGATCCGAGGGCCGGCCCGTCCCGGCTGCGCATCCCGCTGTGGTTGTGAGGGCCCAACGATGTTGTTGTTGTTGTAGCGGCTAGCTACACCCCACTGGGTTGGCGGACTCCCTCAATCGTTATCGTCAAGCTCAACTAACGAAAGGTCCAGGAAACGAGCCGTTTCAACAGGGTCGGACCATGGGGAGAGAGGTGTTAGTTGAGTAGGTTTGGCCGGGCATGTGAATAGGTGATTGGTGTCGTGCGGAGACTCTTCACATGCCGGGCACGTGTTGGGGGTGTCGGGGTTGATCCTGGATAGGTAGGAGTTTAACCTGCTACAATATCCAGATCTGAGTTGAGCCAGAGTGACGAGGGTCTCACGAGGCAGCTGGAGCTCCTCAGCTGCAATGGGTGGTGGTTGGACTCCCAGGACTGCACTCACAGGGCGGGTGTCGATGTATTTGGACACCGACTCCCTGTGGATGCTGTCCAAAGCCTGTCGGTACGTCCTTGGGTCCAGCGGTCGGTGTACGTATGTCTGGACCTCGTCCGTCAGTTGTGAGAGATGTCCCCTTATGTGCCTGGGTGCCGGCTCCAGCGCGAGCAGGTTTCTATTGGGGTGCCCCGGACGGTGGCATCCCAGTAGAAACTGTTTTGTGAGCATAATGTTGTGCTCCTGCACTGGGAGCACGTTAGGCTCATGGTAGAGGTGATCCACAGGCGTCATCAAAAGACATCCCGTCACTGTCCTGAGTGCGGCGTTCTGACAGGTCTCTAGTCTTGACCACTGAGTCCTGCTAGTTCCAGGCGACCAAATTGGCGCGGCATAATTTAGAACCGGCCGGCCAATCGCCTTGTATGTTGCCAGCAACGTTCCTTTGTCTTTGCCCCAAGTGCTGCCGGCGAGCGACTTGAGGACTTTGTTGCGGCTCTGTACCTTGTTGACGATTGCGGTTTATGCGCTGAGAAGGAGACCAGGCTGTCGAGGGTGACTCCCAGGATCTTCGGGTGGTTAACCGTCGGAATGGGGTCCCCTCGATGTGGATGTCGAGGGTGAGCCCGACCTCCTTCGTCCAAGATGTAAAAAGGGTCGCCGTGGACTTAGCAGGAGACAGCGTCAAATTCCGTCCCGTAAAGTAATGAGCAAGGTCTGGGAGGTAGCTGTTCACTTTGGAGCACAAGCCATCAATTCCATTGCCGGTAGCCATTATCGTGCAGTCGTCGGCATACGAGACCAGTGTGATTCCCTCTGGCGGGGAAGGGAGTCGCGAGATGTAGAAGTTGAATAATAAGGGGGATAGGACGCCACCCTGTGGTACCCCCTGCTTAATTCTTCTCGGATTTGACACTGAGTCACGGTAGCACACCGACGCTTGACGACCTCACAGGTAGTTCGCGGTCTATCGCTTCAACGCCGCTGGGAGAGGTGAGGCCTCCACGTCCTTCAGCAAGATGGAGTGGCTGACTGTGTCGAAGGCCTTCGACGAGTCCAAAGCCGCGAGGACGGTTCTCTCACAGGGGCGGTTGCCGTTGTGACCACGATTAATCTGAGTGTTTATAGCGTTAAGTGCCGTTGTAGTGCTATGCACTTTCCGGAAGCCGTGTTGATGCTTCGCCGGGCTGAGGTGGTGATTGAAATGCGGGAGCAGCAGGGCCTCAAGTGTCTTAACCACTGGAGAAAGCAGGGAGATCGGCCGATAGGACTCGCCTTGGCCGACCGGTTTCCCTGGTTTCAGCAGTGGTATCACCCTACTGGTCTTCCAGATATCTGGAATGACCAGGGTGCTTAACGACAGGTTGAGGACCTTGGTGAGATATGCTACTCCCGCGGTGCCCAATTTTTTCAGCAACAACATACTTAACCCGTCTGGGCCAATGGATTTGGAGGCTTTCGCCTTCCCGATGGCTTCCTTCACCTCAGTGGTAGAGAGGACAATTGGTGCGCTTGGTGTTGACTTGCGCAGCCATCTGGTGACTGACCGTTTGGTTCTGTCGGCCGAAGGATGCAATGTGAATTGTCGACTAAAATAGTTTGCGCATCGCTTCGGGTCCGACGAGGCGTGGTCTCCAAAGGAGATTTCTGTTCGATCATCACGCCTCGTCGGGTTGGACAGGGACCTCACGGTCGACCATAATTTGCCCACTCCGGCACCGAGGTTGCAGGACTTCAGGTGCTCCCTCCACTTGTTCCGCTTATGAACGTTGACCAGGCGTTGGATCTCCCCGTTTAGTTGCCTAATACGGGGATTACCGGGGTCCGCCTGCCGGAGGTGGTCGCGTTCATCCGCTAGAGACACCGCCTCACCCGGGAAGTCAGGACGGATCACAGGGATCCTCCCTGCCGGGATGAAACGGGCTGCAGCGGACTTCACCACCCTGCGGAACAAGCGCTCGCCTACGCGAACGTCGGTTGGAGTTGAGAGAGCACTGAAGGCGTCTTCAGTGAAGTCCTCGAACCGCTCCCAGTCAGCTTTTTTGAAGTTGACGTAGGTGTGGCGATCCGAGGCAACATAGTTGGCAGGTCTGTCAATCGAGATGACTATGGGTAGGTGGTCTGATGCAAGCGATAGCATAGGTCGCCACGTTATGCTATTTATCAGACCTGCGCTAGCTATTGTTAGATCTGGCGAGCTGCTGCAACTACCCACAATCCTGGTGGGGGCTTCGTCGTTCATAGTGCAGAATGTCGAATCGTCTATCTGCTCTGCCAAAATATTTCCCCTACGATCATTTGATAGGCTTGAGAACCAAAGATCGTGATGCGCATTAAAGTCTCCAACTACCAAACGATTTTCACCACTGAGGAGCGCACCTATGTCAGGGTGATATCCAGCGGGGCAGCAGGAGACAGGGGGTATATATATGTTAAATATTTCGAGCTCTACATCGCCTGACCGGACAGCAATCCCTTGACATTCTAAGGTGCTGTCCCTTGGGTCGATGTCTACATCAATGAGACGATACTGCACGGTGTTGTGTAGAATGAAGGCTAGGCCTCCACCATTATCTCCCTCGCGATCTCTACGAAGCACGTTGTAACCGTCGCAGTTCGTTAAAGTTGAGCTGCGACGTAGCTTCGTTTCTTGGACCGCAGCTATTAACAGCCCGTGCCGAGCCATGAAGGCAACCACCTCCGAGATCTTGCTCGAGAGTCCGTTGCAGTTGAACTGTAGGAGTCTCGTCTGTCTCGGTAAGGTTCTCGCGTTGAGGGGGGTGAGGGACTGGATCCGAGGGCCGGCCCGTCCCGGCTGTACATCCCGCTGTGGTTGTAAAGGCCCAACGGTTGTTGTGGGCGGTGTCGTGAGCGACACTGGCGGGGGGTTGTTGCGGCAGCAGGAAGCGGTAAAGCTCTCGGACCAGTCCCTTGTGGTGCGTAGGCCAGAGCACGCCCGGAAGTGGCACCAGCCCTGGCAGGCGTTACACCTGACGGAGCAGGCATTCCGGTGCACTCTGCCCCGGCATACACAGCAGATGGTGGGGGCAACCAGGAGTTGCTGGTTGGCGCCACGTGTGGTGGAGCGAGGGGGCGGTGGGCATACACAGCAGATGATGGGGGGTGGGGAGGTTTGGTGGTGCTGTGAGCTCCGGGAAGCCGTAGAGGCAGGAGGGGTGCGTTGAGGCACCGGCGCGGTGGGCGCAAGGGGGGATGCCTTGGAGGCTTGGGGCGCTTGACTGCGCGAGCAACACTGGCCCACATAGGATGTGGACCACTCCCTGGTTTTCTTAAGGCCTGAGCAGACCTTAAGATGGCACCATCCGTTGCACGAATTACACCTCACCGAAGTGGAATTCGGATGGAGCCTTCTCTGGCAGATGCAGCAGAAGTAGGTTTCTGGGCCAGGGTTAGAATCGACGCCCGCCCTGGCCAGAAGTATGAGTAGCAATCTTGCTGCAAGGTATTGCACCCAAGGGGAGATAAGATTGGGGGTGTCCGGCAGCCTAAGTGGGGCTAGATCGCCGAAATAACAGTCCTTGGTCGGATGAAATCCGAGTCACTTCGGTAGCGTAGAACCGACTGTAGTGGAAGTGTTATACTTTACACATGAATTCGCTAGGAACGGTGGCAACATTTATGTACATATGTACATATGTGTATATTCAGACGTAGTTTGAAAATTTAGCCAAAAGGAAAGTCCTATAGTTTCGAACTCAGTCGAAGTGCTAATTTTTATTTATATTATATTTTATCTAAGGCTGTAATATATGTTTTAGATTTTTATTAGATATACTGTGAGTTTATTTAACAGATTTTAAATAAACAAATGGAACGAACGGAAAATATATCGGATAATGGGGGGGAAATACATGTTTACTTAGTTGTATAGGTACAATCACTCTCACTTTTTTTTAAATATTTTTTTAGATATATTGTGAGCATTTAACAGATTTCATATAAATAAATGGAACGAATGGAAAATATATCGGATAATGAGAAATACATACATGTTTACATGTTTACTTAGTTGTATATGTACAATCACTCTCACTTTTCCGCTTTTTAAAACATATAAACTTCTAGGAGTTTTAACTTCATCTCTACTTTCGCAATCTCTCACTCGTGCTTTTGTTTAGCCCACTGATGTCTTTCGGCTGCACTCTTGTTCTCCTTTTCGCAGAAAAGTTGCTGATAATCAATTACTTGTTTTCCCTTTTTCTGATTTTTTTTTAAGCAGTGTTGGGTTCCATGCGCTCCAATCTGTTTCAGTGTCCTATAATATTTTACATTTGTTAAGAAAAAGAAATTCGAAATATAATATAATATAAGTTTTCTACGACCTCAGTTGCTTCAAGTACAGGATCCACAGTATAGCGATTCATGGATTCCTCCAAAATTTTGGGAACGGAGTTATTGTTTTCTATCGACTCTATTTCAAATGTAATAACTGAAATACAATTAGCATTAATAAATATCAAACAGTGACTATTCACACATACCCTATTTCACGACAGTGACCCATGTGAAACTGGAATAATTTCGTGCACATAGCCGTCCCGATTGCCGTAAATGTTCAGAAGAAAGCCGTATCTACAGTAGTAGTGCTCTCTTGCCATGAATGGGATACAAGTCACAGGATAGCTATTTCCACGGGAATCTTCTTATAAAGACACGGGTCTTTGTCCGTGAAACAGTGTGTGGTGAAAAATCGCATCGTATAAATAACAATCACAAGTAAACACACACCAAATCTTACCATCTCTATCGAAACTATTGGACAAGCCGGTTGCTGACTGGCCAATTAATGCTGCTAGCCTATTTGTATTGGCGTCAGTAAAACTTGGGAAATCACCACCCCCCGTTTTGTACATTTCCCTTCTCTCTTCAGCCAGGGACTTTCTCGCTTTTTTTCATACTTCTCCCGTAAGTTCTTCGGCCCTCTTTTAACACCTATTTGGACCTGGAACGCAGTATCGATTGCCTCCCACACCTTTTTTTATCGTCGCAGAATACAGCATCAGTTCGCTTATTTTCTATGACCTTGGCGTGCTGCTCAGCCAAAGTCAATAACAAAGCCTCCTCTACGCTGGTAAAGTTTGGCAGGCGACTTTTTCTTTTATTTGCTACCATTTTCACTCGATTTTACAAATTAACAAAAAAATTGGGAAGAAATCAACAACGAAGTTTGAAAAATTGCATAAGTGGCGACCTATGCTATCGTTTGCGATAATCATCTTCATCGACAGGCCAAAGACTGTCACTTCAGCATGTTGTATGCTGCTATAACATAACACAACAACAGCGTGCTCCTTGCTTTCACCAAAGACTAGGGAAAATCGCTTTCACCGGTGGTAAAGACATTGGAGGCCCTGCTTCCGTATTATACACACCACCTTGGCCTGGAAAAGCAGGGTATTCGCGCTGTTGCACCAACATTCCACCATCAGGTAAATCCTTAAGAAGATTCACAAATATTAAGAGCGACTGTCTTGCAAATGTTCTGTTATTCGGCCGGACACTTACGGTACACTACGGTGTACAGAGGCCAGGTAAGAGGCCTGAATCATAGCAACAATAAGGTAATTTGGGACCTCTCCTGTGAGAGACCAAGAGCATGTGTAGTGCTTAAGAGTAATATTAAACACTTCTGCATTACAGACTTTTTGATACAAGATATGGTAGCAGTGCAAGCGACGCTGGTGTTGAACAACGCCGCCATTGATGTCGTCTTCGCAGCAGCTTATTTCCCGGGGGACAACACAAACGTGCCACCCCTCGAAGTTCAGCAGCTGGAGGGCTTCTGCAGCCGAAGACGGCTTCGGCTCATCATCAGTTGCGATGCGAATGCCCACAACGAAGAGTGGGACACACTCCGACGTTTGTTACTAGGGCTAGAGAGGAGGTACTAGACGTCACTCTCGGCAATGAGCTGACGAGTCCCCTGATCCAGGGATGGAGGGTCTCAGCTGAGCCTTCTCTCTCCGATCACAGGATAATCCGCTTTGAGCTGGGGGTGACGAACGTAATAGCAAAGGGCAGAAGAAATCCCAGGAATACTAACTGGAATCTGTACTGTGAGGTATTAAGAGCTAACTTGGTAGGCTATAAGTCTACTCAAAAAAGAGCTAACTGTATGGAGTTAGAGGACAGAGTCTTCAGGCTGAATGGTATCATTATTGATGCCTTTAACTCCAGCTGTCGTGAGACGAAACCAAAGGGCAAGACCCAACCCAAATGGTGGTCTCGGGAGCTCTCAGAGCTCCGCAAGGAAGTCCGCAGATTATTTAACAGATCTAAGCGTACCGGGCTCTGGGAGGAGTATTCATCCTGCCTAACAAAGTACTGCAAAGAGATCAGGAAGGCAAAGCGTAGCAGCTTCAGGACCTTTTGCGAGAGCATAAGATCAACTCCTGCGGCTGCAAGGCTTCATAAGGCCCTAGCCAGAGAGTATCCGGAGATCAAGATGGCACTAAAGGCCCCGGACGGATCGTATTCGGGGAATGAGAGGGAGAGATCCCTTGCTTTGCTCTCGGCTCACTTCCCTGATGCCATCAGGACGTCAACGGAGCCTTTGTGCTGCGCAGCCAGGCCGGCTCCGGAAGTCTGGAGGGTGGCCAGAGAACTGTCTATGTACTACTCCCGTATCTCGAGAGCATTATGAGGGACAGCCTTGCGTTGGGCCACATACCAGCAATATGGCAGAGAGCTCGGGTTATTTTTATCCCGAAAGTAGGTAGGAGAGATCTCTCCTTAGCTAAATCCTTCAGGCCGATCAGCCTCACGTCCTTCCTTCGAAGGTTATCGACCAGGAGATCAGATCCAACGCTCTAAGGGCGGCACCACTGCACCCGGATCAGCACGCATAGAGAGTGGGCCGGTCAGCCGAGACTGCTCTGTATGCGCTGACCTCGGTCATTCGGACCTCTGTGCCTTCCTCGACATCGAGGGGGCCTTCGACAATACCTCTCATGTAGGGGTGGACAGAGCCTTGGAGCTTAGAAATGTGCAGCCAACCATCCGTAGATGGGTAAAAAGGCTGTTGCAGAGCAGAATAGCTGAGGTAGACACTGGCGATGGTACAGTACAGCTGCAGACAACCAAAGGTTGCCCACAAGGGGGTGTACTCTCACCCTTACTGTGGAGCCTAGTCGTAGGCGAACTTCTGCAAACCCTCACGATAAATGGAATCCGCTGTCAGGGATACCCGGATGACATAGTTATAATCGCCAGGGGCAAGTTCGCCAGCACTCTTTTTGAAATTGTGCAAAGAGGTTTGAATTTAGCAAGGAAGTGGTGCTCGCAGGTAGGCCTCAGTATAAATCCTTCCAAAACAGCAATCGTTCCCTTTACCAGGAAAAGGAAACTGCAGGGCAGTAGAGACGTGGTCCTGGGGGGTGCCGTGGTCAAGGTCGTCACGGAAGTGAAATATCTAGGACTAATTCTGGATTCCAAGCTTTTGTGGAAGCCCCAGGTCGCTGCGGCAACCTCTAGGGCTACTAGAGCATTAATGGTGTGCAGGCGTCTAGCGGGGAGGTCCTGGGGCTGCAGTCCTAGAATCCTGCGCTGGCTGTACACCATGATAGTTAGGCCAATGGTCACCTATGGGGAGGTCGTGTGGGGTTCCAAAGCCACCCTGGCTACGACCAGACAGTCCCTAGCCAAACTCCAGCGTCTGGCTTGCGTGTGTATCACGGGGGCGATGCGCACGTGCCCTACAGCCGCGCTGGAGGTGATTCTGGAGTTGGAGTCGCTCCATCTGACCATCGACCACGTAGAAAAAAGAACCCTACTGAATTTTTCCAAGGATGGGTTTGGCAGAGGCAAGGTGTTGTCATGCAAGGCGGGGGAGGCATTAATCTCCCAGCTCACGCGGGCGAGCCTCCCCCGGGATGACATGCACAAAGTTATAACCTTCGACAGAAGGTTTGAGGTTGTAATACATAGCAAAGCCACCTGGAGGGCTTCAATTCTGAATTATCACATCCGGGGAAGTACTCTGCGGTGGTACACAGACGGTTCTAAGACTCCGGAGGGTATTGGTGCGGGTGTCCATGGTCCCAGATCAGAGGTCTCGGTTTTATTGGGGGCCTACCCCAGCATTTTTCAGGCGGAGGTCTTTGCAATCAGTCTGTGCGCGGAGATAAACTTTCTTATGGACCTTCCTAGGGAAAACTGAGAATCCTTACAGGCTTTCTAACGGGCCACTGCAGACTTAAAGGTCACCTACATAAACTGGGGATCTGGTCGAGCGACTTATGTCGCTTCTGTGACTCGGCAGGAGAGACCCCGCACCACCTGCTTACGGAGTGTGAGGCTGTGGCACGCAGACGGGGGACAACCCTGGGTCGGCCATGGCCGGGAGATCAATGCATACAATCCCTAACCCCGGCGACTATCCTCAGATTTCTGGAGGTCCTGGGGTTGGCTGAGTTGTTGTGATGAGCTTCGAGGGCACAATGGACCCACTGGTCGCAGTGCATACCTCTATTTATATCTATCTACCTACGCTTCCGTCGAATTAAGACAGACCAATACAAAATTGTTTGGAGTTAACGGACGACTGTTCACTATATTCTCGGCTTCAATCAGGATACAGGTCTCCAAACGTAGCGCCTCTCATTTTAGAACTTGATATTTATTTATTTTTTATTACGGCTTATTAGGCCTAAAACTCCCAACTATACAATCACTTAATTTAATTCTTTTAAATTTGTACACCATAAAACAACAAACTGTAAACAAAATCCATTATAGATTAGATTAGAATAAAATATGAGGATTGCACTGCGACCTGTGGATCTATTGTGCCCTCAGTACCATACAACACCTCCCCCAGTCCGAGAGCATCTATAATTTTTAAGATGGACCCCAGACTTAGGGATTGTATGTATTCCTCCTTTGGGCACATCTGACCTAGCCAACTCTCCCTTCGACGCGCCACAGCGTCACACTCCAGTAGTATGTGTGAGGGGGTTTCCTTGACCGTATCGCAGAAACGACAGGTCATTTGACCAGATACCAATCTTGTACAGGTGACTATAGAATATGTTTTTATTCTATTTTAAATATTTATTTATACCACTTTTCTTTTATACATTCAGAAAATTAATAATTAAAAAATCAAAAATGAAAAATATTGAAAGACAAATTTATATATGAAAATAAAAATATTAAAACAAGTTCAAATTAATAAAGTAGATACATATATTATAAACCCTACATATACTCCCCCTCCAATTAAAAAAAAAAAATTAATTAATATTAAATGTAATTTTTTTGGTTTTCTTTGGAAGTGTTAGTGAACTGGAATTAGGAATTGTATGTGCAGGTTTTAATAAGTCTATGGAAATTGTTTTGATTAAGTTACCTTTTTGAATTTTGAATACTTTATTGTGTTTAGAGATAACTTTAAATGGGCCTTCATAAGGTGGTTGTAGATTTGACTTATGAATAACTTTAACAAACACATATTCGCAAGTATCCAAATTTTTGGGAACAAAAAAATCTTCTTTATTATGATGTACAATTTTTGAACGAACGTGTGAAAAATGTTCTCTCAGTTTGGAAAGTGTTTCCATTGTATTATCAAATTCATTATTGTTATTATTATTTGAAACGATTAATTCTCCAGGTAATCTGAGTGTTTGTCCGTAAACTAATTCTGCAGAAGAACATTTTAAATCATCTTTAATAGATATACGAAGTCCTAATAAAATCCAAGGAAGAATTTCAGACCAGTGAATTGAATCGTTTGATGCTGTAATAGCAGTTTTTAATGTTCTATGAAATCTTTCAATCATTCCATTTGATTGAGGATGATAAGGAGATGTATGAATTTTGTGAGATCCTAATAATTTTGTTAATTCAGTAAATAATTTTGATGTAAATTGTGATCCTTGATCTACTGTTATATTAAGTGGAACGCCGAAACGGGGAATATAATTTTGTACAAATGTTTTGGCAATTGTATTCGCTGAAATATCTTTAAGTGGATAAGCTTCCGGCCAACGTGTATGTCTGTCAATTATAGTTAAAATGTAACGATTTTCTTTTGAAACAGGTAATGGACCAACAAGATCCATATGTATGTGTTCAAATCGTCCATATGGTATATTAATTTTTTGTACTGGTGTTTTAGTATATTTAGAAATTTTTGATTTCTGGCAGTTAATACATGCGGAAGTCCAACTATTAATTTCTTTACGCATGTTAGGCCAAAAATATTTTGATTGAATTAAACGTCTAGTAGTACGAACACTAGGATGTGATAAAGAATGGATTTTATCAAAAATTATATTCTTCATAGAATTTGGAACAAAAGGTCTAAAAGGTTGTTGAGAAATATCACACCAAATATTGAGATTAAGAACTGGAATATTAATTTCTTTTAAATTATTGTTACAATTTTTGTCAGAAATTAAGTCATGAAGAGTTTGGTCTTTTTGTTGTTCTTTATACAAAGTTTGAAAATTAATATCTTGGGTTAAAGTTGTGTTAATATCTGAGATACGTGAAAGTGTGTCAGCAACAATGTTTTCTTTTCCAGAAATGTATTGAATATCATTTGTAAATTGTGCAATGTACTCAAGATGTCTAATTTGTCGAGGTGATCTATCTGTTTTTGAATTTAGAACATGTGTTAAAGGTTTATGATCAGTGTATATTGTGAAAATTCTACCTTCAAGAAAATGTTTAAAATGTTTAATTGAATTGTATATGGCTAAAAGTTCTCTGTCAAATGTTGAGTAATTCATTTCTGTAGAAGATAATTTTCGTGAAAAATAAGCAAGTGGTTCTAAAGTGTTGTTACTAAATTGTTGTAAAACTGCACCTATTGCTACATTTGATGCATCAACAGCAAGTGATAATTTACCATTTTTATCAAAATGAGTAAGTAAAGTTTGTTGAGCAAAGAGTTGTTTAACGTTTTCAAAAGCAGTGGTTGTCTTTTCTGTCCAAATAAGCTGTTTGAGTTTTTGTTTAGTTGCAAATGTTAACATTTCATGCAGAGGACTAAGTTCTGTTGCTAACATTTTCACATATCTATGGTAATAATTTACCATACCTAAGAACTTTTGTAATTTATTTATTGAAAGTGGTTTTTCAAAATTTGTAATGGTTTCAATTCGATCGGAAGATGGTCTAATGCCTTCATTAGAAATTTCATAACTGAGAAAATCTAGTTTATTAGTTCCGAAAATGCATTTAGAAGGTTTAATATTTAAATTATATTTCTCAAGTCTTTTAAATATTAGTTTTAAATGTTCTAAATGTTGTTCTTCATTATCACTAGCAACAAGAATATCATCAATATAAACAAATACAAATTCTAAACCGGAAAATACTTCGTTAATAAAACGTTGAAATGTTTGGGCACTGTTTCGTAAACCAAAAGGCATCCGTACGAACTCAAACATTCCAAAAGGTGTGGTTATTGCTGTTTTATGAATGTCTTCTTCAGCCATTGGAATTTGGTGATATGCACGAACAAGATCAATTTTCGAAAATATTTGTTTATTATGTAAATTTATAGTTAAATCATGAATATGTGGTAATGGATAACGATCAGGTATCGTTATAAAATTGAGTCTTCTGTAATCGCCACAAGGTCTCCAATCATTTGGTTCTTTTTTTGGAACTAAATGTAAAGGAGATGCAATGTGAGAGTTTGAAGGTCTGCATATACCAGTTTTTATTAAAAATTCGAATTCAGTTTTTGCTATTTTAAATTTAATTTGATCTAGACGACGAGGTTTTGAAAAAGGTAGAACTCCTTTGGTTTCAATCCTGTGAACCGTATGGTGTTGCACTGGTTTAGTGTAATCTGGTTCACAGGTTATTAAAGGAAAATTATTTAAAAGGGTTGTAAATTTATTTTCAGAAATTGGTATTTTGAGTGAAAATATATCGCAAAATCCAGAAGATCCAGAAACTTTTAATTTTGTTGTTAAATCAGTAATTTCTTTATTTCTGATATCCACTAATATCCCGAATTTCTCTAAAAAGTTAGCACCTATAATTGGAGTTGAAATATCTGTTAAAATGAAAGGGAATTCGAAATCACGTCTAAGACCTAAGTCAATTTTTAAAAGTTTGGTACCAAATGTTTTAATAGAGGAACCGTTAGCTGCAGTCAAATTAAGATCGGAATTTCTTTTAAATGATTTGAATTTGGAAGAAGGAATTACAGAAACTATAGCGCCAGTATCTATTAAAAAATTTAGTTTATTTAATTTATCATAAATAAATAGGCGGCGTGATGATTTAATGTTATTTCCATTATTAGCCACCGTCATAATGGAACGTTTCAGTTTAAACAGTTTTGATTTGATTGTTTTTCATTTGTATTAAAACTACAGGGTTTAATACATTTTAAAGCATTATTTTTAAATTTTCTATGATACCAACAAATGGTTTGAATAATATTATCTTTTGATCTAGAAAATCTTCTTGAATTAGAATTACTTCTATTTCTATTTCTAGATCTTGATCTAATTTGTAATTCATTAATATCAGAAGTAATTTTGTTTAAATTTTGATAAATTGCAGTAGTTAATTCTGTTAAATTTTTAATACATTGTTCGAGGATGTTATTTTCAACACTTGTTATTGACAAAGATTTAGAAGATTGAGATTGATTTAATAAATCAAAAAGTTTATCTGCAAGAATAACATTTTCATCTTTATTTTGATTATTACTTGATGTTAAATGAATTTGTATCTGTTGTGGTAATTTTCGGATCCACAATTTGAAAAGTAATTCCTTACTGACGATAGAATCAGAACCTATTAGAGACTTCATATATCTAAAAAGTTCTGATAAAGAACGATCGCCTAGTTCTGTATTTGAAAATAACTTTTCTAATCTTTTTTCTTCGCTAAGAGAAAATCTTTCACACAACGCTTTCTTAATAGTAGCGTACTTATTCATAAAAGGAGGTGGATTGATAACATCCAAAATTTTGGAAATTGTTTCACGTTGTAAAACAATAAGTATGTTTTGAAATTTTATATTATCGTCTTGAATATTATTGATTTCAAATTGTCCTTCAACAAGAAGAAACCAAGCTTCAGGACATTCTTCCCAAAATGGAGGTAATTTAATTGATTTTGAAAAATTTGTTCTTAAGTTATTAGTGTTTTGAGTTAAATTATCATTGTGTATATTTTGGTTAGTGTTTAAGTCTCAAGTGTAAGTTGGATTGTTATTTTGGTTTTCCATTGTTGTGAAGTTGCGTGTACGTATAGGTGAACGTGATAGTGGCATATATAAAAAAAAAATAATTGGAGAGAAAGTTTACAAAAGTAAATTAAATATAAGTAATAATAATAATTTAAATAATATTAATATTAAGAATTAATACTTAATATTTGTAATAATTTTATTTTAATAAAAGATTTAAGATACGAACTTGATTGCACACAAAATGTTCAGCAAAAAATGGTTGTAGTATTTGTAATTATAAAAGAGATTATAGATGATCTGGAGTGTTATTGCGTTGTTGTAGACACTGTGATGGTTGTAGCGACGTTAAATATGAATATTTGAAGTGATGTTGTGCGGATTGTTGGTGCTGAATTTGATGTTGAATGTTGAGATTGTTTATTTCGCAATGTTTTAATTCAGGAAAGTAGTCAAATTTATATTTCACAAGTATGGTTTGTGCTTTCGGTATTCGAGTATTCGCACTCTTGGTTTGCTTGCAACGCTCGGAAATGTTAACTTTGTGAGTGCACAAAATGTCCTGGGTTAATGTTAAGCCAGCTTCTAACAATTAATAACACGTTGAATCGATGATTTCCCTTTATTACAAATTCTTGTGAAATATTACTGCAAGATATGGTGCGTCGGTTTGTAGCGTTATATGTAAAAACGGGAGTAAGTGACCAAAGTGAAAACACGAACGGGTTCTCAATTGTTATTATTGTTTCAATGATGGTTATTGATGAATTTTTAAAATGAGTACTTATAAATGCAGGATCGCCAATATAGAATATGTTTTTATTCTATTTTAAATATTTATTTATACCACTTTTCTTTTATACATTCAGAAAATTAATAATTAAAAAATCAAAAATGAAAAATATTGAAAGACAAATTTATATATGAAAATAAAAATATTAAAACAAGTTCAAATTAATAAAGTAGATACATATATTATAAACCCTACAGTGACCTCTTAACCTGCAGTGACCTGTGAGAATATCTGTGAGGATTCTAAGTTTTGCCTTTGGGAGGTTTATGAGTTGTTTAAATCTCGTGTTGTTATAACCTCCCAATAATTCCTTTGCCTGACCAAGGCCCTGTATGTTCTTGAATTGCTGCTTCATGAGCCGATTTGTCTCCTTCCTTTATAGAATTTACACCGATCGGGAAGAAGGGCTCGGGTCCTATAGGGTCTGAGATGGCCGTTGTTCTGGCCAGGTGATCTGCCATCTCATTGCCCTCTATACCTGTATGACCTGGCACCCATAGAAGACGGATGTCATTTCTCCTTGCTAGGTCATTGAGTCTATTAATACACTCCAAGACTAGTGAGGACTTTACCTCGAAAGATGAAAGGGCATTGAGAGCCGCCTGGCGGTGGTCGCGTCCACATGACTCTTCCACAGAAGCTAAGAATCCAGGATTACACCCAGATACTTTACCTCCGTGGCAATCATGGCTGGGAGCCCCTCCACAGCTATGGTTCTCATACCCTCCAGCTTCCTTTTTTTGGTAAAGGGAACTATGACTGTCTTAGACGGGTTTATGTTTAGCCCTACATCAGTGCACCATCTGTTTGAAAGTTGGAGCCCTCTGTGAATAATGTCACAGAGGGTGCTCGGAAATCTACCTCTTGCGATAATCACTATGTCATCCGCGTAACCTTGACAGCGGATACCATTTGAAGTGAATATCTGCAATAGTTCATCTACCACAAGGCTCCACAGCAGTGGAAACAAAACTCCTCCCTTTAACTGTTTTAAGCTGAACCACGCCGTTACCAGTGTCAGTTTCAGCTATTCTGGTATGCAGCAGCTCAGCTATCCACTTGCGGGTAGTTGGCTGCACACCTCGTCCTACCAGCGCCCGATCCACACTTGAGTGGATGGTATTGTCGAAAGCTCCTCAAATGTCGAGAAAGGCGCAAAGCACTATTTCTCCACACTCAAAGGCTTCCTGAATCACCTCAGTCAGGGTGAATAGCGCTGTGTCCGTCGATCTGCCTACTCTGTAAGCGTGTTGATCGATGTGAAGAGGCTCTCTTATGAGAGTATTGTACCTTATATCTTTATCAACTATCTTCTCCATTGCCTTAAGCATAAAAGGAGTTAGGCTTATGGGTCTGAAAGATTTTGCAATGGAGTAATCCCTCTTACCTATTTTTGGGATGAAGATCACCCGAGCTCTACGCCATACCTCGGGGAGATAGGCCAGAGCAAGGCTGTCTCTCATGATTTTCACTAGGTGAGGGATCAAGAGCGTCCCGCCCTGCTGGAGCAACACCGGCCCGATGTCGTCCACCCCCGGGGCCTTAAACTTCTCAAAAGAGCCCAAAGCCCAGACGACCGTTTGCTAGTTTATTAGTTTTCTGGCCACCTTCCAGTCCTCTGCTCCCGGCCTAACCTCCCGAAAAGCAAGGCCCCGCGGCACAGGGATAGCACCGGGGAAGTGGGCTGCCAGCAGTGCCTGTGACCTCTCCCATGACAGTCGGGTCTACGATACCGGAACGACCCGGATTTATGTCCGGCCAAGGACTGTCGCCTCAGCATAATTTGTGCTGCTACAACAACAACAACCTCTCCCTCTCATCGCTCGTGTACGTACCATCAGGTAGTTTGATTGCTAACCTGACCTCCGAGTTACCCTTTGCCAGAACTCTATGGAGTCTGGCAGCTGCCGGAACTGCAGTAATGTTCTCGCAGATGCTTCTGAAGCTAGCGCGGTTGGCTTTTCTTATTTCCTTGCTGTATGTAGTTAGACTGGACTCATTCCATCGCCCCGTGCGTTTGGGTCTGTTGAAAAGCCTGCGCACCTCCCTCCTGAGCTTAGAGAGCTCCTTGGACCACCATGCAGTCTGTGATCTGCTCTGTGGCTTACTCTCAGGGCTGGAGTTAAAGGCATCTGTTATGGTTTCTCTATTGTGACCAGCTTCTACTCTAGGTAGGTTGGACTGAAGTGTCTCTACATACTTCGCCCAGTTTGTTCTTCTGGGGTTCTTACTTGGACATCCTCTCTGGATCCCCACTGCCAGTTTGAATTGGATAATCCTATGATCCGACAATGACGGCTCTGATGAGACCTGCCATCGAGTTATCAGAGGGCTAGCCAATCCATTGCTGAGAGTGATATCCAATACCTCTTGGCGGACCCTGGTAACAAAGGTCGGAGTGGTCCCGACATTGTGAATACTTAGGTCTACGCTACTTATGAATTCTAAAAGACACTCACCCCTGGGGTTTGTGTCGGTACTACCCCATTCCAAATGATGGGCATTTGCATCACATCCCAGAACGAGTGGAAGCCACTTCCTTCTGCAATGCTCCACAAGCTGTTGTACCTCTAGGGGCGGCACACTTGCGTTGTCCCCCGGAAAATAAGCCGATGCAAGGACAACCTCCATCTCCGTGCCGGAAACTGTCA